>PVIJ01021893.1:0-17462 GCA_004024925.1 Scalopus aquaticus
AAAAAAAATAGATCAGCAGTAATGACGAACAGAAAGGATTCTCCTCTAACCCATAACTACCCTGGTGTATTGAATTCCTATTGTTAATGTAACACATTATGACAGATTTAGTAGTTAGGACAACTAATTTATTCTCTTATGTTGTTCTGGAGATCTAACGTACAAATTACTATAAACTGTAAACCAGGAGTAAAATTCATAATGTAGAAAAAGCTTTTCAACTTATTGAAATTCACTTCCATGCCTCAACAGTCTGTCTTCCTTCAGTGTTAATGTACTCTGTAGTATGCCATTTTGTTTGTAAAAAGACATAGAAGTTAACAACACCACAGAGCAAAAGCCAGGAAAGCAACAACCTTAGACCTGAGAGTAAGACCTCAATGAATACTCCTTCAGAGAGTCTAGCCAAGAGTTGATGTGATTCTCTTTCTTTTCAATTTAGTGAATTTTCCCCCAAACATGAAAGGAAGTTACACACACCTTGGAAAAAGCAAAACTTAGCACACTTCAAGTGAGGACTTAAAATGTCCATGTGAGTTTTTTATCCCTATGATGACTCCCAGGTAGCATTAGCTTAAGAAGACAAAACTATGACACCTCAAACCAGTCAATGAAACTCTGTTTTCAAAATCTTTACTTTGACAGATGTTCTGCAGATCAACCAGTGGTCATTTACTCAGTGTGAAAACTCCTAAAGTTCACTATTCTCAAGCCACTCTCAGCAATCCCTTCCCTAGGTAGCAAGTGTAATTTATTTTTGTTACTGCCTTTGGATTGAGCTGTGTAGTAAAAGTTCAAATGTATGTTTCATATTTTTATCTGCATATAATACTTGAATGGGTATTGTGTGAAAATGTTAAGTTGGAATAATTAACTCCAAGCATTTTAAATATTTTAATTACATTGTTAGTTAAGCTAAGCTGTTAGTGTCTCTAATATAGACTGCATATCTAAAATTCAACACAAATGAATGCCAACTGAAATGGGGAATAAAAACAAAAACTGCAGAAATTATGCAGTGATTGAGTTTGTCCTATATAATTTGGTACTATATAATAGCTCTATATCTAATTTGTTTGTTAAAGCAAAGAGAGCAAAAGAGAGAGAACATTTTATCTTATGACTTAATTGAGTCTTTCTGTAAGGGACTATGTACAAGGGAATACTTTTAGAAGGTACATTTTCTCCTCCAGCTACCAGAATTTGTTTTTTCTAAGAGTTTACAGACAGAATCCAAACTAGCCCAGTGTGGAGAGTGAAGGACTAAGTCATTTGACCTGTTATCTATCACCTAAAACTGATTAGGGCTCATTTGACATACCTGGCATCTGAGTAAGTACAACTCATATCTGTACTGTGATGCTATGCCTTCCCTAAATGTTCTTCTTCACCAACCTGCTACCTGTCTCAAATTATTCTTCCATGAAACTGTTCTTTGTCTATGATTACTAAATATAACTGCCCATCAGATTCACCTGGGAAGCTTCTTAAGAAAGATTCCCAGACCCTGTCCTCCACCTACCAAATCAGAATCTCTAGAGCCAGAGCACAAGAGAGTTATTTTTTACCAAATTTCCAGATGTCTATTATATAGTCCAGCTGATACAGTATTTGCCTACTACTGGTTACAAAATAAACAGAAACTATAGCAAAGAAGAAGAAACTACTAAAACAGAACAGAGAGGATTCCTAACCTCACCATATTAACAGAGATGAGTTTATCAGATGAGTTAGCTGTCACCTTGACTGGCTTACAGAATGTTTCTATCTCAAGTGCCTTCAGAGCTGGCAGAAAACATAAATAAGGCCAACTGAGTAGAACGCATGTGGGCTCCTCAGTCTGCGTTTCATTTCTCCCTCAATAGAAACATGGGAACAAAAATATCCCAGACTCTTCTTAAATTTTCTATAAGAAGGGTAGTGGTACAAACACGAGGATGAAGGGCCATAAGCATTCAGCTGCAATGTTCAGAGTAATAGGGAAGATTGAGGACTTTGGCATCTGCAGAGTTCAGACCACATCTAACGAAGACAGCGTATACTCAACTCCCATCAATTTTTGCAGAGGCATAAACATGTGTCAAAGGAGCCAGGATTAACACGAGCAAAGGGATGTGAAAGAACAGTTAGGCAGGAATGGGGAAGCATTCATTTTATGCTCAAACTGCCTAATAGGAATGGAAGGCTTGTCCAGCGATCTCTAAGGAAAGTAGAAACAACCGGTTGTTTTATCATATTGAAATTTTGATGAGAGTAACTGGAATTTAGAATCAAACAGATCTGAAACATAGCAATTCAAATGCTGAACCTTATCTAGGACTCAATCTTATACTTTTAAAATGTGAGGTAACATCTAACTTGGACAGTGTTCTAAAAGGTTCTATGTGAAAATGCATACGAAGGCAGCAAATGCATGTCCTGGCACAGAGTAGAAACTCTTAAGTTTTTTACATTTTTCCTTCCCCTCCCCAAGTTTTTTACATTTTTCTATGAACTCCCCATGGTAGAGTCATAGCACACTCCAATATTACTATTTTCACATTCTTGGTTCTATGAAGATTTTAAGAAAGTGGTTGCTTTTTCTCAGTCATTTCTGCCATTCATAAAACCAAGCCAACTCAGGGAGTGCATTCTTAGATTTTTGCAGCATCTCTAAGATTTTTCCCAAGTACTATACCTGAGATTTGAATAGCAGGCAGACATTTGAGGATGTTCTGTGTTTTTTTATTTGTTTTTCATTTAAAAAAGTGGTGATGTAATTTTGCGACAATAAGAATGTATTGTCTCATGTTTCCCTTGACATAACTCGGAATTTATCTGGTCTTTCTCACTAAGCTATCACACACACACTCAGAAGACACATGACATTATTATTTATTACCAGGTCTTCGGGATCTACTTTGCCTTTGTATTTGTTTTTGTGACATGTTAGAACTTTTTTCCCCCCACAATTTTGTTCTGTATCAACTAACAAATAGAAGTAGTAAAACAGAAACTATATTCTCATACAGAGAAAATAATTTTCCAGTTTGCTAATCTGGGAAAAGCCAAGAGTAGTATTAATAGCAAAGCCCTTTTGATTAATAAATTCATAAGCATTAATTGAGGGATTACCACAGGTTAGAAACAGTGCTTGATGCAGTCACATACATGGGAAATGGTTACATGCGGCCCTCCACAAACAAGTAATCTAAGCCAGCTTCTATTCAGGGTGAAGTAATATACCTGATGATGGTAGGGGTGTGTGTGTGTGTGTGTGTGTGTTCGTGTGTATACATATATATACACACACATATATATGCACATACAAATATATACACACATATATACACAGACATACATATATATAAAACAGTGTGTGTGTGTGTGTGTGTGTGTGTGTGTGTGTATGATATAACCTGACAATTCCTATAAAGGTAACACAATCATATCTTTATAATAGTTATGCTGTCACATGATATACACTCCATAGACTTAGAATGTAAAAAGAAAGCAAAAGATTGTTGCACTACATAGAGACTGATGGGATAATTTGCATTCTATCAGTCTCACCTTTACTAGGTGGATAATAACCTTTTCTGGTGGCAATGTCTCTTAATTGCATTAGCACATATTGAACGAAGACCTTTACATTTGTTGATATAAATATTATTATTTATCATTTATCTTCTATGTGCATGTATTTACTTATGTTACATACATATGTATTTACTTATGTTACATATGTGACAGAGACTGCTAGTGCTTCACCATAATGTGCTTCCTATTCTTCCTGGACACACAGCTAAACTAGTCTCCACTGGGACTGGGTATGACCTAGATCTATCTTCTAAAACCATCTACATCTGGCCACTTAGCATGTATACCACTTCTTTACACTCAAGATTCTATGATATGCCATATGACATCCACAGTGATGCTTAGAGAGATGATGGAAGTCACATATTGAAAATGTCAGCACCATCATCTGCCTGGGATCCTAAATTTCTCCCAGAAGAAGAGGTGTCCCACCAATCTAAACATCTATCCCAGACAAGAAATAGAATTCTTGTTACTTAAGTCACTGAAATTGACTGTTCATTAATTACTACAGTCTAACTTACCCCAGTTAATAGACACAATGATTCAACAGTCTATTTCACCTTATGCTCACTGATTTACCTCAGCACATTTGTTAAAAATCAATTGGTCATCTAAATGTGCATCTAATTTTAGACTGCATACTGTTCTATTGATCTATATGTCAATTCTTATACCAATACCATGATTCTGATACCAATTACAGTAGTTTTATAGTACACTTTGAAATGCATTAGTGAGTGTTCTTCAAATGTCTTTAAATGTTAAGCTATTTTACACCTTTATCTTTGCATGTAAATTTTAATACCAGCTAACCATTTCTATTTTTAAACTCTTGAGATTGCATTGAATATTCAGGACAATTTGGGAAGAATTGCTATCTTAACCTTAACATACTGAGTCTTTCAATCCATGGGCGTGTGTGTGTGTGTGTGTGTGTGTGTGTGTGTGTGTGTGTGTGTGTGTGTAATCAGAGCAATCCTCCTCTGTTACCTTTTTTCTCTGATTTCAAATTTTGTCTTTTACCTTTGGCATCAATAACAGTGGTCAACAAATTTTTACAAAGTTATGTTACTGAAATAAAATTAGTCATTTCCTATCAATTTGTATGTGCTCAACACAAATATGACAGTCAAATTCTAATTTTGGCTCTAGGTTTTTTTTGTGATCTGCAATAAATTGATGTTTACATCATGAAATGCATGCCAATAGTAATAGACCTACGATTAATACCTATAAGAAATCAAGTCATAGACTACTTCTTAGATTTCTTTGCTTGTCTCATGTGCAGATGTTCAGGAGCATCTCTGGGGAGTGTCTGGCAGCAGTCATCCAGCACTGTAGTGGACCATTTTCCCTGGTACCTTGGTTCCACTGATATATATCTTGATGAAAACATTTGCCACTAACCACACCACAGTTTTCAGGGAAAAATTCAGATGGGAATGAAAGAAGTGGATCTTTAGAGACATACTGCAGCCAAGTTCCTGATACTGCATCAGCATGTCTTCTACTGGTTCCTTGTAGTTTTCTGCCCTAACATTCCAAAGAGATTTTGTAGACACTAGGCAAAAAGCATTCCATGCTTGTTGTTGAACTGGTCATCTTTGAAGAGATCTCGAATCTGAGGACCCACAAAAACTCCTTCTTTAATCTTTGCTTTGCTGAGTCGAGGAAATTTTTCATGCAGGTATCAGAAAGCTGGCGAGGTCCTGTCCATGGCTTTCACGAAATTCTTCATCAAACCTAGTTTGATGGGAAGGGGTAGTAGCAGGATTTTGTGAGCCTCAACCAGAGCTGGGTGCTGGATATTCTTGTCTCCAACTGCTACATTTTGTCTGAGAGTCCATTCCTTCCGCAAGTAGTGCACTTCACTTGCTCGGCTATCCCACTCACATAATAAACACATGTATTTTGTATATCCCTGCTGCAGTCCCATTAAAAGGGCAACTAGCTTCAGATCACCACAGAAGTGCCAGCTGTACTTGTTACACTCAATGGAATTTAGTAGCTGCTTTAAGTTATCGTATGTCTCTTTCATGTGGACAGCATGCGCTACTGGAATAGATGGAAGACAGTTTCCATTGGGCAAAAGCACAGCCTTAAGACTCAGTTTCGAAGAGTCTAGAAATAGTCTCCATTCTTGTGGGTCATGAGTGATTTCTAAGGCATTCATGAGGCCCTCAATATCAGAACAGAATACCAGAGTACTTTCCTTTCTGAAGAAAGGCTCCAACTGCTGGTAGCACTTTCGATATAAAGTAATTTGACATCTTCTTCTAGAAGATTCCATTGTTGGTGTCTTGATCCTAGCAATTCTGCCTTGTCCTTGGATAAATCCAAATCACGAACCAGGCCATTTAGTTCTTCCTGTGTTAGTCTGTGTGGGGTTGACGATACACCGTAGTGACAATCTGGATCACTGCATGCTGATGGAACAGGAGAAGAACAGGTCGGCTCACCCTTGTCCTCATCAGATGAATCAAGAGAATATTCTGCTGGAGGCTCTGGAATAAGAAGGCCCTCACCATGTGGAACTGGTCTCAATGCAGAAGGAATGTTTGGGTAGACTACTCTTGACTTCTTTTGCTTTGTTATTCCACCAGAAAGACGAAGAACAAAGCAGAAGTCAGTCTTTTATGTGGTGCAACCGCTTGACTCTCTCCACACCATGGGGACTGCAACCGGCATTGATGGTCTTTTGCCATTTAACCACTGTGAAAGCTGTGTTGTACATGTAGCACAGCATATATGCACAACCCAAGGCTTGTCTTGGTCACCAACCTTGCATCCAAAGTCAAGATGATAAGCCTTCTTCACTTGAGAAGTGATACTTTTCTTCTGGTTGGCAAATGTCACTTCCCCACAAATAGAGCAGAAATTGTCCACGCTATTAATGCTTTTGAGGCATTACTATTCTCTATTTGTGCCTAAATGGATAAAAGAATAACAGTTTTGGGGAACAGTAACTTAAACCATCTCGTACAAAGTCTGAAACATTTTCAATGCTCAACCTTTCCAACAGGTCTTTCTATAGTGTACTGCTGATGTCAGCTTACTTCAGCAGTCGCCTGGCAGTAGTATTGCATTACATCAGAAAATGAAGCAGTCAACTCTGGATGATGTCTGCATGATGGCATTATGCAATGTGATGCAATAATACACCATTCTAGGCTGATTTAGGATGTTGTTGCAGTCCTACTGGATTAATTTACACGGTGAAACATATAAAAAGAATTATATGAAATATCTTTAAAACGAGAGCTAATAAAAAATTTTCAGGGTTATATTCATGTTCAGCACACCAAGATACTACAGATTAGGGCCTTTTTAAGTCAGTGATGGTCTCAGTGTGACCAGTATAATTTGACATTCCTCAGCACAGGATTCTTTTTGTTTATTGACCTTCATGATTCCTTAGTTTCTTGTATTCATAAATGTCAGTTTTTCATCAAATTTGGTATATTTTCTGGTCTCCCTGGTGGCACAGTGGTTAAGCGCTACACTGTGGAGCTGCCAGCAGCAGCGATTCGAGTTCGACGCCCAGCCGAGGAGATCCCCACATGGCGCTCCAGACCTCTCCTGCCTCGCCCGCTGCTCCCCTCAGCAGTGTATTCCCATTGATCTGCCTGTTCTGCTCCCCACTCTGTCTCTGGTGAACCCTCTCGCCGCCCCACACCTCTGGCCTATACCCCAGCTTGTATGCATAAATAAATAAATCTTAAAAAAAATTGGTATATTTTCAGTCTTTATTTCCTCAGTCTTTCCTGCTTTTTCTTTTTCCTCTTCCTCTGATTTTCTAACTAAATGAATATTTGTCCTTTTGAAGTTGTTTACTTTTTTGAAATCTTATTTTGGTCTCCTTAATTTTTCTAGCATAATTTCTATAGCTCTATCTTGTCACTCACCTATTTTATAAAATGTCATATTCATTCTGCTATTAAATCCACTCATTGATTTTTTTATTTAGGAATTGTATTTGCCCAGAATTTCCATTTTGTTGTTTTCACTGTTTGTATTTCTCTGATGAAATTCTCTTTTGCTCTGCTGGGATTTCATAATTCTTTAAGGATATTTAAAACCATTTCCTTATATCCTTGGATTAGTTCCAACACCAATTTCATCTCCAAGTTGAAGCTGATTGATTCTCTTTTCTCTTGATCATGTTCCCCATTTCCTTGATTCTTTGTATGCTGAGGATATTCTAGATCTGTTTTTTCTAATTAGCATTATTATGTTGTTGCTTTGTTTCAGTAGATAATTTCCTTGATTAGTTGAACTTTAAACTCTTTTTCCTTGAATGGAAGCTTTTGTCTCCAGATTTTTTAGTCTTTAGCTGGGCTGCTATGGGTAGACAGATTTTGAGTATAACCTCTTTGTGGGATTCTCCAGTTTTCTTCATCTTTCAGTTTCCTGGCTTTTCTTTTCAGCTTCCTCACATCAAAGATCTGCAGGTTATTCTACGTGTGCTTTTGCTTCTACCAGCATGAAATTCTTTGAATCTCAGTCTAAAAGCCCAGAGATGGAAACTTACCTGTATAGTTCCTGTCTTTACTCCCCAGAGCAGTATAAACTTCCCACCAGAACCTGTGGGCTCCTGTTCCCTCTTTAGTACCTTCCAGGTGCCAGCCCTAGTTTCAATTCAGATTTCTTATCTCTGGCTGAACATTCTAGTCTGTTCCACAAATGTGTGTGTCAGGGGTCAAAGATGTAGACACACTGAGTTTAGTGATTTCTTCACTGGCTCTTTTCCTTCTGTGATTCTCCCACTCTCTTTAGCAACTAACATCCCAGTTTAATTTTTCTGGTGTTGCCAGCCCGAAGGATAGCAGGTTGTCTTATTTGTCTTCCATTAATTATGTATTCTTCAAGGATTGCACTTAACCCTACTTTAAAAGCGATAGAGATTGGAGTTGATTTGAGTAGTGTTCTAGCTCCTTTCCTCCAAGTGAATGTACAGTCCCCAATAGAATATGCCTGCTTCTGTCCACTGTCCAATGCCATTTAAGCCACAACCTAATCTGTGACTCTGGAACTCCAGTCTCCAGTTTATTCACAGTGGCAAGGGTAGAACTAGAGGAGGTAGACGATGCCTATCAAATAGAGCAGGAAAACTTAGAGGATGCAGAATGTTCTACTTTAAACAGAAAAAAAACGAGGTTTTCAGCAGGGGCAGTGGTTCCGGGAGGATATGGTATCCTCTAGCAGAGAGGGTCCAGGATGGCACAGCGAGATTGTCACTGATAAAATGGTTTTTGAGAACACTGAACAGGCCCCTTTGAGAGAGGAATTTTCCAATGACCTAGGAGTCTTGCATTAACTGGTGACACTAGATGCATGAAGCACACATATTTACTGTTGGTATGATCCAGTTCACAAATTCTGGTCTGCGATGATGTAAGGAAACACAGGTTACAAATATATATTAGCCAGTTGATTGAATATAATTGTCAGTTGGTAGAATTAGGATGAATAGACAAAACAGATACAAGGGATACTTTCAAGCAAATGGAGTACTACATAGGAAGTCATAGAAATAATAGGCACACAGAAATTGAACTGGTGTCTTTTGACTTCATTATATGCCAAGACAACATATAAATACCTTTAGATGATATCAAAATTGACTAACATTAGGTCTCCTTGGTGGCACAAGGGGTTAAGTCTCAGCCTATGAAGCTGTCAGCAGCCACTACAGCACCAGTTTGATCTCCGGCCAGGGAGATTCCTACATGGTGCAGCAGACCTCTCCTGTCTCATCCGTTGCTCCCTTCAGCAGTATATTTCAGTGCATCTGCCTATCCTGCTCCCTGCTCTGCCTCTGGTGAATCTTCTCACCCCCTCACACACACCTCTGGCCTACCCCCCAGCTCTTGTATGCATAAATAAATAAATCTTTAAAAAAACAAACAAAAAAATTGACCAACATTTATTCTAAGCCATTCAGATTACTTCATTAGTGTAAATATGGATTTCACAGTTGGAGGGGAAATAGAAAAGTAACAAAGTTTCAGTCAAAGAAAAGCTGAAGAAACATCACTATTTCAAAACGTAGATGTTGATGCCTTATTTGTAATGAAAAGAGCACAAATTACTTATTTGTAATGAGTTGAGGAAGCCAATTGCTGAAGCAGAGAACCATAGGGACATAAAGGGATGATCAGGTCGGATATATGGACACAGTGGAAGCTGCTCTATGGAGGAATGAATATGAGGTCATAGAGTTCAGATTCCATTCAATAGGCTATTTATTGGGAGATCTCTACTAGCTCAAGCAGGGACACAATGTGACACATGTGCTGCTGGGAAAAGATAACATTGGGGCAGTGTGCTGTTCTGAAGGAAGGAAAAGGAATCACAGAAGCTTCTTCAGTAACAGGGATGGATGTGTCCTGGGACAGGTAGTGATAGTGAAAGGGAAGAGGGAAGCCATATATATTGAGACTTGAGGGTGCACTACTATCATGATGAGTACCCTCAGAATCTCTGAAAGGGAAGTAGTACACATTGTTTGTTTCTCTTCATTATCCCAGAAACCAGCATGGTATCTGGTGCTTACGGCATGTGGCAGCCAGGATAATTTCTAGAACATTTCTAAGCTTTCTTATAATCATTCTTTTCCCTTTTCTTGTGTCGAAGATGGCTTGCTTTTCATGTGATGCTTGTTTGTGAGCACAGAGGCCAGAAAATAATTAGGGGGTGTGCAGTGTCTGCCATGTGTTTGTCTAACGCTCTTAAAAGGGAACACATTTCAAAGATCCCTGTGTCCTTTGCGTCTGCCATTCTTTTAGCTTCTGTCTCTCTGGTGGTTCTACCATAGATTTGTCATTCATGCATTCGACTCTGCCTTGTAGGAATTTTCAAAGCAACACAGTTCTATCAACACCCCTGCCTCCTGTTAAATGAATACCTAAGATGTTATATTCTGGCAGCTTATCTGATGGTGCTGAGATCAGAGGCACTGTGATTTTCAGCAGTAGGACGGTGATGCTAACATGACATAGAGTAGGGCTGCGGCTTCTGCAGGATCGCCCTGGTGGCACACAGCCAGCTTAGCTGGCCTCATATGACTCCCTTTCAGCATGCTGCCTACACAGCCTTGACTGCCTTTAACAGCAGGATGATTCACACACTCACACATGGAAACGCAGGCTAGGAAAGTAAAATGATCACCTACACTCCATGGCCAGAAAACATGTAATAATGAATATGGACTAATAGTCATTTAGTTTTGCTATAATGGATCATCCCTTCTGAAAGGCTCACCTATAACAGCTAAAAGCCCCTTTAATGAAATGGGATCAGGATTGCATGATTAACCTGAGTATTGGCCTTAATCTGCCACCACCTGCACCACCTTCACCAATTTCATCATTGCAAACATTATTTTGCTACAGGCACAGGAGTAAAGCTCTTTGCGTCAAGGACTGTGTTTCAATACAGCATCATAAGGGAGCCTTTCTATTAAACATGAACCCCTATGTAGAACAACAGAGGAGCCTTCACGGAAGCAGGGGACCACTATAAGCATGAGGGAAGATTAGGCTGCAAATAGGAAATGAAAGATATTCTACAGAGAAGAGTCTCAAATATTGGGTCCTAAATGTAGAGATGCAATGGATGACCAATGATTTATTAAAGATAATATAACAGATTAGTATGATCGTGGAGATAATCACTTCACTTCTGCTCACAATTCCTGATCTACTCACACACGTAAAAGGGGGATCTTGTAAATCAAGTGGCCCCAAACTACATCACAGCTAATGCACCTGACTGACAATAGTTCTCTTCTGGGAGCGAGGAAGGGGAACTCGAGCTGAAAGGTCATGTACCTGAAACAGTGTTTTAAATTGACCCTGAGGTGTCAGGGGAAGTCAGGGGAAATGGAGAGCGAATATAAAGCAGGTGTGCAAGTGGGGCAAGGTCACAATATTGTGCACCTGCAAAATGAGAAGCAGAGACTCTGAGAGGCTTTGCAGCCCCTTCTCCCAAGGACCAGCAATACTTTCTATAATTGGCTTCCATTGGAAACTGTTGGAATGAATTTCTTTTCATCTGAGTGCTTCACAGGAATTATATACAATAGAAATAAAAATTATTTAACCTTAAATGTTATTTGTGAGTTACAAAGAATAAGGGAAGGCTATGAAAAGTTATTCCTCCCTCTGTAGTGTAAGCAGTTCTTACTAAGGGACAGACAAAACTATACCAAAATAAACCCTAGAATTCTGACTATAGAATTGAGGCCATCAGAAAGAGAGAGGAGTATGGGGAGCAAAGTGGAGAGGGACCCCAATGAATTATGGTGGAGGACTATGGGTGCTTTGGTGATGGTGTGGTTTGGCAACACACATCTGACAAGGTGTGAACCTGCACCTCTGAATCATTCACAGTGTTTCAAGCCAACGTTACCTCAATAAAAAAAGTACAAGAAATAAAATGATAATTGATAAGTAGTAGAACAATTATATAATATGATCTCATTTTGAAATAATAATAAATTCGGTCACATAGAGAAGAGCATCAAAGAAATACGCACCCAACTTTTCAACAATTATGTTTGAGAGTGATAGTCACTTTTTATGTTATTAGTTTCATAATGTTTGAATTTTATGTGACTATGTGACATTTGTGATATGAAAATAAAGTATATGAAGGTATTAAAAAATAACAAAAAATAAAGTGCACACCAGGGATCCCTAATGATCTCACTTTAGAGTAGAATATTTCCGGCAGCAAATCTGGAAATGGACCGTATAGTTCATGGCCTAAACTGTTCTACTCTCATTCAAGTCACCACCACTCTTTTCCTCCTGGAAATCTGTATGGCTTCCCTTCCTATTCATATCATTCGCCTAAAAAGCCTTTCCTGTCCACACAATCAAAAATATTACCCCACTATTGTAACTACTTACTTAGCCTTTTTTTTTCTATTTTGAACTTATCACTCTGTGATAGTAAATGGCTACTAGTGTATTAGTTAATTGTTTGCCCCCTGTAAGATATATATTTCACAAGAGTGGGGATCTTTGGTTTTGCTCACTATTATAACCCAAGAACCTAAAATAATGACTGGTACTTTACAGGTACCCAATAAATATTTGCTGAATGAATAAATGAATGTTTTTAAGCAATCAAAAAATTCTTAAAACAGTTCATGTTTGGTTCATCTGTATTATTCTTATTACATTGATACAGAACTTTGTACACAGTAGTTGCTCAGTAAGTTTAGTGTTGCATGAATTTTAGTCATTTTAACAAGCTGCTTATGTCATGCCTTCAAATTCAACCAGCAGAGACCTTATCAGTGTTCTGATTAACAGTACTGGGTGACTTGACATGGTTTTCAAGATTGGGAATGAGCAGCGAAGCTTGAGAGTAACAGATCTTATTGGTCTCCTAGAACCTTCACAGAGAGGTATAAAATAACTGCAATTGAGAATGACTTGGAGAAGATATTTCTCTTTCTTTATCACAAGATCCATATTTATTTCTTTCCATTCTAGAGCCATACATATGAAGGACCCTCCTGCCAACCACAATAATTTCAGCACAATAATCTCATCCCTCATCCTTGACACATCCCCACAAGGCTTTGATGACTCAGTCAGTAGTCATTTCACCCACAGCCCCAGCTCACCCACCTGGAGGTGTGGAAACCTTGTCATTCTCACACACAGAAAAATAAAAGGCAACAGCATCACTTCAAGAACTTGTAGGGCAGGTATTCTCACCTTGGCTGTTCATGGGAGTCCCTTGGGAAGTGTGTAAAAAGGCAATGACCCTGGCTGCATGCAATCCAATTAAATCAGAAGTTCTAGAGGTAGGGCCCAGACATGAGGACTCTTTAAAGTTCTCCAGACAATTTCAATGAACAGTCATGAGTGTAAACCACTGCTGAGACAACTTTCTGGACGGAGTCTCTAGGATTTAGCAAAACATAGGACTATTCAATCCAAGCTTCATATTGTCTGATGGGAAACATCTGGCACCTGACAGTGGCTGACAGTGGCACCTCAGTTTCTGACCTCAGAAGTGTCTTTCCAGCACCCGAGAGTTTACCCATGCTCTGAACAGGGCAAGAGTAAAAGTGCCTGGGAAGTGATGTCTGTAAGAACAATAAGGGATACATAAGGGGATGGAGGAACCTCCCTGGTGGCCTGGGGGTTAACTCTCAGTGCTGGCCAGGGAGCTAACCCACATATAGTGCAGACCTCTCCTGTCTCGCCCACTGCTCCCCTCAGCAGTGCATTTCAGCAGATCTGCCTGTTCTGCTCCCTACTCTCGCTCTGGTGAATCTTTTCACCACCACCAGTCCTGGAAACTCTCGCCTACACCTAGTTCTACACAAAAATAAAAATTAATTAATTAAAAAGGAATGGATAAGCCCAGCTTTTCAATTCCTCTCTTCCTAGGCATATTAGGTATGGTTTCTTGAAGCTCCCCATCAGAACTGAGCTTTAGTAACCCACAACAGCAGCCCCATTACCTATTGTAACTCATATTAGCTTTCACACTTCTCTATATCACCCCACACTTTGTCTTCCAGGGATGACTTAGGAAATAAACTACCTGCACTCAAGTCCTTATTCGATGGTCTGCATTTAGGATAACCCAAATTAAAATAACTTACAGATTTTGGAGTTTCCTTTCTCTTTATCCACCTTTTCACAACCAAACTCCAAATTTAATTTCCCAGAGCGGCAGAAATTACAGAACATTAGCTTTAAAACTGAAAAAAGAAAACTGTGCTTGGGCCTCCCTGGTGGTGCAGAGGTTGAGTGCTGCACCATGGAGCTGTCAGCAGTGGTGACACGAGTTCGACTGCCCGGCTGGGGAGATTCCCACATGGTGCGGCAGACCTCTCCTGCCTCGCCCGCTGCTCCCCTCAGCAGTGTATGTCCATCCATCTGCCTGTTCTGCTCCCCACTCTCTCTGGTGAACCCTTTCACGGCCCCATGCCTCTGGCCTGTACCCCAGATTGTGTGCATTAAATAAATAAATCTTTAAAAAAAAACTGAACTCTAGAAGAAAAGCGGAATTTACAAGCTCTAGTTATTTCCAGTGCTAGATTGGAAAGGGTGGAGGAAACTGAAATATTAAAAGGCATTTAGTTTGGAAAGGCTTAGGACCAGCTTGCATGGATGAGCAGCTCCAGAAAGTAGCTAGAACCTCCTTATGCTTGGAGAACGTTCTGTATCTTATCCTTACCTTCAACACATATTCCATCAGAAGGGCATTTTCTGTGGATCAATAGGAATGACAGACAGGGCCAAACATCTGCTACTCTTGGTGGCAAAGATTATCCTAAGCTAAGAAGATATGATTAGAAAGTTACTGAGCACTCTCAGCTATGACCTGAAGTTCCAATACTTTCTGAGAGGCTGGGAAAAACAGTAGCTCAGAGTTCTGGCTGATAACACTGGTCAACATTTAGTTCGTTACTGACTTAAAAAGGCCCTAATCTGTATTATCTTGGTGTGCTGAACTTGATTATAACCCTGAAAATTTTTGATTAGCTCTCGTTTTAAAGATATTTCATATAATTCTTTTTACATGTTTCACCGTGTAAATTAATCCAGTAGGACTGCAACAACATCCTAAATCAGCCTAAAATGATGTAATATTGCATCGCATTACATAACGCCATCATGGACACATCAGCCAGAGTTGACTGCATCATTTTCTGATGTAATGCAATACTACCAACAGGCAGCTGCTGAAGTAAACTGATGTCAGCAGTGCACTATAGAAAGCTCTGTCAGAAAGGTTGAGCATTGAAAATATTTCAGACTTTGTGCGAGACAGTTTAAGCTACTGTTCCATAAAGCTGTTATTCTTTTATCCATTTGGGCACAATGCAGAACAGTGGTGCATCGAAAGCGCGTTAATAGCATGGACAATTTCTACTCTATTTGTGGGGAAGCGACATTTGCCAACCAGAAGAAAAGTCTCACTTCTCAAGTGAAGAAGGCTTATCATCTTAACTTCGGATACAAAGTTGGTGACCAAGACAAGCCTTGGGCCCCATGTATATGCTGTGCTACATGTACAACACAGCTTTCACAGTGGTTAAATGGAAAAAGACCATCAATGCTGGTTGCAGTCCCCATGGTGTGGAGAGAGCCAAGCAACAACATAAAAGACTGTTCCTTCTGCTTGGTTCTCCTCTTTCCGGTGAAACAACAAAACAAAAGAAGTAGAGAATAGTCTACCCAAACATTCCTTCTGCATTGAGACCAGTTCCACATGGTGAGGGCTTTCCTATTCCAGAACGTCCAGCAGAATGTTCTCTTTATTCATCTGATGAGGACAAGGGTGAGCCGACCTGTTCTTTTCCTGTTCCATCAGTATGCAGTGATCCAGATTGTCACTGTGGTGCATCATTAACCCCACACAGACTAACCCAGGAAGAACTAAATGACCCAGTTTGTGATTTTGATTTATCCAAGAACAAGGCAGAATTGCTAGGATCAAGACTCCAACAATGGAATCTTCTAGAAGAAGATGTCACAATTACTTTATATTGAAAGCACCACCAGCAGTTGGAGCCTTTCTTCAGAAAGGAAAGTATTCTGGTATTCTGTTCTGATATTGAGGGCCTCATGAATGCCTTAGAAATCACTCATGAGAAACACACTGGAGACACGCCACGAGAAACACAAAAATTCAACAAAGAAAAATAAGAAAAGCCAGAAGCTATCTAGTCACAGCCAAGGCAACTCAGACACTAGGGAACCACAAACACTCCTGAGTGAGTAAAACCAGGAGTCATGCCCGCCAGCACCAGTGCAAAACTACGAACAGAGCAAAGCAGAAAGCCAACAATGGGAAAGAATAAAGTCACAAATGATCCTCAAAACAATACACCACAAAAAGAAACTCCCTCTCCAGAACCCATTAATATGGACATAGAAGATTACATCCATCTAACAGACAAAGACTTCAAAATAGCCATCACAAAAAAATTGATAGAATTAAATGAAAAGAACAAAGAAATGAGGGATATAAACAAAGACTGAGGAACGAGAATGAATCCATAAAGATGAAATTGAAGGAACTGGAAGATTTAAAAGAACTTAAGAACGAGAACGAATCCATAAAGAAGAAATTGAAGGAAATGGAAGATTTTAAAACATTAATAGAGGAGCTAAAGAAATCCAAAGAAAGCCAAAAAAGTGAATTAAAAGATATGCAGGGAATAATAAGCACTCTGGAAGATAATGATACTAACAGAATCAAGGCAGAAAAGGAAAGAGAAAAACAAAGGAAAAAGAATGAGGAAAAGCTTTGAGAACTATCTGACACCATGAAAAAAGGAAACATCAGAATCATAGGACTACCAGAGGAGAAGAGAGAGACAAAGGAACAGAGAAACTTCTCAAGGAGATAATTGAAGAGAATTTCCCAAACATGAAAAAGGAAACAAAAATTGACATACAGGAAGCCAGACGATCTCCATATTATTACAACGAAAGAAAAAAAACTGCAAGACATATGATAGTAAAACTATCGAGAATTCAAGACAAGGAAAATATACTGAAAATGATGAGGGCAAAGAAACAAATAACCTATAAAGGAAAGCCAATCAGGCTGACATCAGATTTCTCTGAAGAAACACTACAGGCAAGAAGATATTGGAGGGACATATATAACACACTACATGCCAACAAATGTCAACCAAGAATACTCTACCCTGCAAAGCTCTCATTCCTTTATGAAGAAAAAACATGGACCTTTTCTGACAAACAGAAACTACAGAAATTCATCACTACCAAACCCCCACTCCAAAGAATATTAGAAGAAGTCATGAAGACAAAACCAACAGAAGAAAGACCAGGAAACACAGAATAAGGTAAGAAGTAGAACCATAAAAGAGT
>PVIJ01021894.1:0-17453 GCA_004024925.1 Scalopus aquaticus
GTATGCCAATCTTCTTTAGCCGCTGCTCTTTTGTAGAGCATTTAGTTTATTTTCATAACTTGGCTATTGTAAATAACTGCAATGAACATGGGTGTGCATATTATCACTTAGAATTAGTGATTTTGTATTTTTCTATAATATACCTAAGAGTGAAATTACTGTATCATATGATATATCTATGCTTGATATTTTGAGGAAACTCCATACTGTTTTCCATAAAGCCTGAATGAATCTACATTCCTACCAACATTATCAGAGGGTTTCTTTTTTCACATCTTCATGGAAATTTGTTGTTTCTGTATTTTCTTGATATGGGTTATTCTCACTGGATAACAGTGTCTCCTTGTGGAGGTGATATCTCATTGTGATTTTGATTTGCATTTCCCTGATGGTAAATGATGTTGAACTTTTTTTCATGGGCCAGCTATTTATCTGCATGTCTTCTTTGGAGATTAGCTCTTCTGCCCATTTATTGATTGAGTTTTTTTCTTTTGTTAAATTATATGAGTTCTTTGAGGATTTTGGCTATTAGCCTCTTATTTGATGTATGTTGTGCAAATAATGTGAATTAAAACACAAAATTTGCTAGTATAGGATAAAATAATGCATTATTGCTCACTTACAAGAAAGAAAGGAAAGGTGGGTGAATTAATGGATCTTAATAATCTGTTCAAGGCATGGTGATTCTTGATATACATTATTTAAAATTTTATCTGCAGTGGGCCTCCCCGGGGGCTCAGCGGTTAAGCGCTGCGCTGTGGAGCCTTCGGCAGCTGCAACGAGAGTTCGATGCCCGGCCGGGGAGAATCCCACATGGAGCGACAGATCTCTCCTGCCTCGCCCGCTGCTCCCCTCAGCAGTGTATTTATGATCTGCCTGTTCTGCTCCCCACTCTGTCTCTGGTGAGCCCTCTCGCCACCCCACGCCTCTGGCCTGTGCCCCAGCTTATATGTATAAATAAAAAAAATAAATCTTTTAAAATAAATAAATAAATAAAATCGTATCTGCATGTATGGGCTCTCCCTGGTAGCACAGCACTATGAAGCTATCACCAGCCATTGCAGCACAAGTTCAATATCTGGCCAGCCAGGGGGCTTCTCACATGGCACAGCAGACCTCTTCTGTCTCGCCCACTGCTCCCCTCAGCAGTGTATTTCAGTCAATCTGCCTGTTCTGCTCCCCACTTTGTCTCTGGTGAGTCCTCTCAACACCCCACCTCTGGCCTACACCCCAGTTCTTGTATGCATAAATAGAAAAATACATCTTTAAGAAAAATAAAATAAAATTGATGTTTATATAGCCCTATTAGATATCACTGTTAGTCTTATTTTTGTTTTTTTTTAAAGATTTATTTTTATTTATTTATGCATACAAGAACTACTGAAATACATTGCTAAGGGAAGCAGCAGGTGAGTAAGGAGAAGTCTGCTGTGCCATATGTGGGTTAGCTCCCTGGCTGGGGATAGAACAACTCAGACCACATAGGCTGCAGTGGTGATAGCGCTGAAACTTACCCTAGGCCACCAGATAAGTCTTAATCTTATTTTTTGAAGTCTCTAAGCTTCATGAGAATTTCAAAACTCCAGGTTATTTTTTTTTCTCTTTTTATCCTACTCAAAACCTTTCAATAAAAACTATTTTCCCAAAGTATTAGGCATTTCTCTACTGGTTAAGAATGTTTATGATGCAGAATAACTTTCCTCACATTCCATGTTTGCTCCTCTCAAGGAGAAACTCTGCATATTTTGTCTGGAGCTGGTTGAAGTGAAGAATTATGTTTTCCCTAATGTCATGCAATATAGGCATTGTCAGAACTTAGAATATAAAATATCATGAAAAATGAAAGAATTTGAAGTTGGTAATAAACACGACTTAACTGGGGAGAGCATAGATCATAGATTACCATCAAAAGAAATAACATTTCATTAATTCACTTATGTACTTTTGTTATTGATAGACCTATCTGGCTATTATGTGATATGAATTGCTATGACAATGGATAAAGAGAACTAAACAGCTTCAGAGCAAATAATGTACAGATAAAATACTGACATACCTGATGAATTTTCTTTTCTTTTTTTTTTAATTTTCCTTTTCTAGTTAAGGCTTTTATGGAGTATGACCTACCTCTGACACTGCTAAGGAAAACAAGTATTACATAAATTCTCCTATGATTCTATCAATCACATCTATCTCTGTCATTGTTATAACAGGCACCCCAAAAACCTATCAGAATTAATCAGGCAAATGGCGTCCATGATTGTATTTTTGTACTAGTAACAAATATAATGATACCAGGATATCAGTAGCTATGATAGAAAAAATATTTTCACTCAAACACATAATCTGGCATTTATAATTTAGAAAAAATACATTGTTTTTAATAGACTTAAGATTTTATATATCCAAATAGGGTTGGATGTTTCATGTAATAAAACAAGACTTGTGCACATCTATATAGACAAAAAAACAAAAATAAGCAGGGAGTTAGTTATTCTTGATTGATCTGGACAAAAGCAAACCCTTTAGCCCAAATAATGCTATAGGCTCCAGTGAGAACATTTTAGTTTCTTGAGTTCTCTTTGTTCCTTTTAATATCAATCCCAGCAAAAACATTTTAGTGGCACTTAAAATTGTTTTATAACTGCCTCTGAAGCTTGTCATGTTGCAGAACTTATAAAGACGCTATCATAATAGCCTGCCTCAAGAAATCCTCAGTAAAGCCCTAATGCTAAAGCTCACTAGCTGCAAAGTCACAAATTGATAAAGTACAAGTGCATTGGCTATTCACTAGGTAAACAAAAGCTCTCAGTCATTTAAAAATAATGAAAAAATAGGTCATTGCTTTCAACTGTGCCAATCGCACCTGGTAATGAATTCTAAAATGAAACCT
Source organism: Scalopus aquaticus (assembly GCA_004024925.1). Taxonomy (NCBI): domain Eukaryota; kingdom Metazoa; phylum Chordata; class Mammalia; order Eulipotyphla; family Talpidae; genus Scalopus; species Scalopus aquaticus. Next base: position 2,894 of record PVIJ01021894.1, read on the forward strand.
AGCAATTTCTTACCAAGGACTTGGTTAAGTTATATATTTATTGCTATTAATGCAACGTGGTAAAAATATATCACAGTGCCAGAGACACAAAAAATGATGATATGCTTACTCACAAAGGCTTCTTAAATGCTGGAGTTACTTTTGAAAGCCTCTTAAATCAGTTCAAAGGCAAAAAAATTTTACCACCAAGCACTGCCAGTTCTAGTGAATCGTTTACTATGTGCAACAAAATAAGCAGACCATGGCCCAGGGTAGTACGTTATCATAGTTTGTCTCAATACTACTTTATGACAACTGTGAGTCTTACACCTCCTATATGTGGGTGTGTGGCTAGGTCACAGTGAACCTGAAAAATTTAATCTGCTAGGTGAGGACCAACTGTTTCAGCTGTCTGTGCAGTCAGAATCCAGCAACTCATTTGGGTCAATTACACTAGTGGCAAAAATATAGAATAGAGTTTTCATTACATAGTCTTTCCTTCTAATGTTTTCATGCTACCGAACTAAAGATGAGGTTACTCAGTGTTTTCATCTTACATTCATCCTTCTTATCTTACCCCCCACCCTGACCCCCACTTGAACAGCAGTGGACTGGACAGTTTTCCCAATTTTTGTTAGGTGGAAGAACGTTATCCTCTTCCACATTTGAAAGATTTGAACTCATTTAGTGGTATGCTTTAGTTATTAAGCGAATATGCCCAATATGAATTGGACAAAATATTAACATATTAACATAGGGCATTCAGCCACAGCACTGCAGAAATCACTTGAGTAATATTTATAAAAGTAGATTCTCAATCTACAGATTAACTGTTTCAGTTTCTTGGGACCCAAATTGAATCATATATATTAGAATGTGCATGAGTGAATTTCTTAACTTGTGAATGAAGTAATGGATTAGTATTTGTAGCCTAGTATTACTTATTTATTTGTTTATGCACATTTTTTTTGTAAGAAAGGAGAAATTATTTGCTTTTACTTAGAAATGGAAATTCACAGAGGTCTTACAAATATATCTCACAAAAATTTAAAAAATCTGCTGGCAGAGGGCCTCCCTGGTGGTGCATTGGCTAAGCGCTGCGCTGTGGAGCTGTCAGCAGCAGCGATGCGAGTTCGACGCCCGGCCAGGGAGAATCCCACATGGTGCGGCAGACCTCTCCTGCCTCGCCCGCTGCTCCCCTCAGCAGTATATTTCTGATCTGCCTGTTCTGCTCCCCACTCTGTCTCTGGTGAACCCTCTCGCCGCCCCACACCTCTAACCTGTACCCCAACTGTATGTATAAATAAATAAGTCTTAAAAAAAATGGGAAAAAACATTTAAAAAAATCTACTGGCAGATAACAGATATTAAGAATCTATAGCACATATAATTTGCTTTTAATTCATGCTTCTGAGATTATATTTATTGTAAGCTTGTGTTTTACAAAGTCCCCAAATAGTCATTACTAATTGTGCAGAATCCATATGAGATATAAAATCTATTATTTGCCATCCCCAGTCCCATATGTTTGAAGAGGCACTAATAGTGCCTCCTATACTCTGATCTTATCCTTAAATTTTAGTCTCTTACAATGAAACTTTTGTTAACAAAATGGAAGACACTAATTGCTTTAGAAAACAGCTGGGATGCTTACAAAAAGGGTGGTCTAGAAATATTCCCTACTGCAGATGACTTAGATACCATCTATATTAATGTATTAGTTTTTATTAAGGTATTTTTACAAAACTTTAACATGAAATATGTTTTTAAAGACTATAAATTATCCCATACTTTTTTAAGCTTCATAGCCTGTAACTTCACTTCAATTTCAATATTTAATTTAACACACATTAAGCTTCCAGGATTGCATACTCAGTAAAATGGCTACCTGAGATTCTCTATCAAGTCTTTTCCAAAATATGTGACATTTAACTGATTTCCTCTTTTATTGTGATTGGTAAGTATTTAAATTTGGCAAATATCATAGATCAATGCAGATTGGTTATGGTTGAGACAATTCATGTAAGTAGAATTATAGTTACTTAGACATTTTTTTTTAAAGATTTTATTTATTTATACACACAAGCTGGGGTACAGGCCAGAGGCGTGGGGCTGCAAGAGGGCTCACCAGAGACAGAGTGGGGAGCAGAACAGGCAGATCAGAAGTACACTGCTGAGGGGAGCAGCAGGCGAGGCAGGAGAGGTCCGCCGCACCATGTGGGATTCTCCCCAGCTGGGCATCAAAGGCGCATCGCCGCTGCCAACAGCTCCACAGCGCAGCGCTCAACCGCTGCGCCACCAGGGAGGCCCCAGTTACTTAGACATTTTTATAGTATTATTGGGTCAATGTAGGTGAGAGCTCTAGAGCTTGGTCTGGAATGACATGGCTCTATTTGACACTAACCTTTTAAGTTCATTGTTTCAATTCATGTGAAAGACAAGAGAGGAAATACAATTGCCAACTTGGAAGCAAAAGTAAGTGAAATGAGCACATACTGGTTGACAATCAGGCAAAACACAGTTTAAGTTGAACCAACGATCTTCATTAAAGTCATTATTAGGAAAAATGTGATCTGCAGTCTACCTTTTCCTAGAGTCATGATATTTTTAAAAGTCATGATATAATAAAAAGATTTTTAGAGTTTTTATACTTTACTGCTACCTTATTTCATAGTGAGCCAGTAGCATTTCTAAATTGAAATGTCAGATTTATAATTAAGATTACTATGATATAAAGTTTATCTTGCCTAAAGAGAGGGGAGCTTTTCAAGGATTGAAATCTATAATATGCCAATTAGATAAATCTTTATTGAATCCTTCACATATATTAATTTTACTATTTTTTTCTTTTTGACTTTTCTAATAATATAAAAATGCTTTGAACAGTGAACTTTAAGGTTTTTAAAGCAGTATTTTTAAGATGAATAATTTATTTAGATAAGAGATTAAGTTTCAACCTAGTACACATCAAGATTGAGAGAAATGTTCTTATTATAGTCTAAACATTATCAGTGAGGTAAGTAATATATACACTGATGAAATGTGCTAATACTTCTATACAGCTTTTAATTTTTGCGATGCTTCTAATACCAAGAAACTTGGTGTGCCTCTCTCAAGTAAACTGGTGTGCACCATATTTCTTTTACAGAATTCAGTTGATCATTTAAAATTAATTTTAATAACTTTTATAATGAATAAGCTCTGAATAGAAGTTTTTAAATATTGTAGGAACATACATATTTTATAGAAATATTTTAGCAAAAAATGTACAGTTTCAAAAAATATATCACTGCATGATATATATCTTGTATACAATAGTTCGTAGTTAATAAAATAATATGAATGTCTTATGAAGAAAAGATGGCATCTAAGGTTTTCTACTTCACTACCAGAAGGATAATCTGAAAATAGACCAGAGACACTCTGGGCACAGTGGATGTCATGACTTGGGTGAAACTAGAACACCATTTGGAACTGGGAGAACAACACTGACAATGCCAGAAGAGACACTGAGGAAATTCAACGCCATACTAAAAAAATGTGGGTGTAGAGTGGAATCTCGAGACTGAGGCTAGGGTGGGAGCTTGTCCTGCAAATATCAAAGAGGCACTCTGATGTTTTACCAGCAGCCCTGAAAATAGGAGAACTTATTAACATAGAGGTACACTTTTAGTGGAAGCTAGCTATTTATAAAGGAGCTGGAGTGTCCCAGATGAACTGGGTCCCCAGTGAAGAGGACAAGAAGAAGAACAATGTTTGCCTTTGCCCACCCCCTCAGAACTTAACCTAACCTGTGAAGCAGTACAGTGTGTCCTCACAGACTGCAGAGAAGATACTCTGAAACCCAGAGAGGAGGGTTTTCAATAGAACCTCAAACATGAGTTGCTCCTGCACACCACTCTCAACAATGACTGGACCCTTCAAGGCCTTCCCCCACACCCTTACTCAATAGTTGGAGATCCATTCTCCCCTACATATATCACCATATGCTGAAAAACTGGAAGATCTGCACCCTAAAGCAATTCAAAAACCAAAACTGTCATCTTCAGTCCTCAAGGGAATATGTCACCACAGAAGAAGAAAAATATCTCCAGATGAGGAAAATCTTTTCTTCTTATAAGACACAAAACTTTAAATAGCCATTATCAGTAAATTCAAAGAAGTGGAAGAAAACACAGAAAAGATCAAACATATATAAGAAAATTCAGGGAAATAAACTAATATCATGAGAAATGAAAATAATGAGCATAATATAGAAATTAAAGCTTTGAGTAAGAAAATAACTATCATATAGGATGTAAAAAGATCAAGAGAAGTGATAAAAAAAATTCTGGAGAATGATATGGAAGTGGGATAAGACAAATGGAAGATCAGTTTAGTGACTTTAAAGGTGGTAAAGGCAAGAAAAATCCAGTTAGAAAAAGAGAATTACAAAGAAAAATAAATGAAAATTTAGCTGGGTCAATGAGGAAAGGCTATTCCCCAAGAAGAAGAAGAGAGAGAGATGGGAGCAGAGAACTTAACCAAATAAATAATATGGGAAAATTTCCCAAACCTGGAAAAGGAGCACCTGATTAAATAAATATAGAGACTTACACTAAGACACAGAGTCCTGAAACTTCCAAGGCATCAAACTTCCAAGACAAAGACAGTAATTGAAGCTGGATGGGAAAAGAACCAGATAACCTACAGATGGACCCCCACCAGGACTAATTCTTGCTGCTGAGGAAACACTATGGATAAGAAAGCCATAGTGATGTATTAAAAATACTAAAGATGAAAACTGCCAACCAAGAATATTCCATCCTAAAGGCTCTCTTTCAGATATGAGGAAGAAATTAGACCATCTCAGACAAACAGAAATTAGGGAAGTTTGAAAACACTACACTGCTCCCTCCAAGAAATTCTGAAAAGAGTTCTTATATCAAAATGGAAGAAAAGAACACCTTTAAGAAATTGAACAAAAGATTAGATAGAACCAAAAAACTAAGGACAGAATGTCAGTAGAAAACCTCATGTATAAATAATGACCTAAATGTAAATGGACAGAACTCACCGATAAAAAATACAGAATGACTGGTTAGTTAAGAAAACAAACTATCTGTTGTCTCCAGGAAATGGACCTGAGGTACAAAGGTAAACATGATCTCAGAGTAAAGGCTTGGAAAAACAATGTTACAAGTATATGGGACTTAAATAAAGCCCGGAACAGCTAAACTTGTATCAGAAGAAATAGAAACTGAACTAAAAATTTAAGAAGAGACAGGTACGACACTGTATACTGACTAAGGGAACAATACTCAGAAAAACATTATACTCATTGATATATATTCACTAAATGAAGAAGAATCAAAATAAAGCAATTATTATCAAATCTGAAAAGAAATATTACCTGCAAGAAAATAGTAGTTGGAAAATTTAACATACAGCTTTCAATAGACAGATCAACTACACAGGAAATCAACAAGGAAACAATAACTTTAAACAAAGAATTAGATCAAATATATTTAACAGACATTGACATGGCATTGTACCTGTCAAAGATTGAGTAAATATTCTTCTCAAGTGCACATGGCATATTCTTCAGACTGAACACATATTGGGTCACAAAACAGATATCAAAAAATTCAGGAAGCAATGGGCCTCCCCGGTGGCACAAGGGATTAAGTCTCAACACTATGAAGCTATCCATAGCCCAAATTCAATCCCTGGCCAGGGAGCTTCCCACATGGCGCAGCAGACCTCTCCTGCCTTGCCCGTTGCTCCCCTCAGCATTGTATTTCAGTCAATCTGCCTCTTCTGTTCCCCACTCTGTCTCTGGTAAATCCTCTCACCACCCCCACACCTCTGGCCTACACCTCAGCTCTTGTATGACTAATAAATCAATCTTTAAAAAAGCATAAACAAATCCCAAAAAACTTCAGGAAGGTTGAAATGACATCTGAAACAATGGTATCAAACTAAAAATCAATCGCAAAAAAAAAGAGAGAAAAGAAAACTCTAACTTTTGGAAATTAAACAAAACTCTACTGATTGACTTTTGCATCAACAAGGAAGAAATTTTAAAAATGCCTTGAGACAAATGAGAATGAGAATGTGAGTTACCAGAACCTATGAGACAGAGCAAAAGCAATACTAAGAGGGAAGTATAATATATAGCAATACAGGCCAACATCAAGAATGAAGAAAAGGCTCAAATAAATACATCTATCTCTACCTTAAGGAACTAAGAAAGATGAACAAATGAAACCAAAAGCCAATAGAAGAAAGCAAATAAATAAAAACTAAAGCAGATAGAAATGCGATAAGTATTAAAAAAGAGTGTACAAAAGATTAATGAAAACAAAAGCTGGTTCTTTGAAAAATAAACAGTAAGATAGAAGTAGAAAAACCTCTTGCTAGGATCACTAAAAAAAATGAAAGGGAAACAAATCAAATAAATAGAATGAGAAACAAAAGATAAGTTAGAACAGACATCTCAGAAATAGAGGATTAAAAAAATACAGGTTCTTAGAAATATAAAACCATCTCAGGCTGAATCAGAAATAGAAAATCAAGACAGACCAATTACAGGTAGGGAATTGAACAGTAATGAAATGGGTCCCCTCCTAAAACAAAAGACCAGAACCGACAGTATTATTGGTGATTTCTACCAAACTTTCAAAGAACAATGCCTATCCTGCTCAAATCTTCCAAAAAATTAAGAGACATTTTATGAGTTCAAAACTACCTTGATACCAAAATCAAAAACACCTACACTAAAAAACAACAACAAAAAAAGAAAAAATTCAGGCTACTTTATTGATAAAATATATACAAAAATCCACAAGAATATCAGCACACCAAGTGTGGGATTTATTTTATGCTTGCAAAGATTGTTCAACATCTAAAAGTCAATGAAAAAAATCACATCAACAAAAGGAAAGAGAGATATCAATATCTGATGAAGTATTAGTTGATTCAATATCCACTTATTGTTAAAATCCTCAAAATATGTGGATAGATGATGGAATATACCTCAACACATTAAAGGCCATATATGACAAATCCACGGCTAACATCATTCTCAGTGGTGAAAAACTGAAAGCTTTTCCACTAAAGTCTATTACAACATATGGATGTCCACTTTTAACACTACTTCCAATACAGTAGTGGATGTTCTAAGTAGAGCAATTATACAAGGGAAACTTATGAAATTAATCTAAATTGGAAAAGAAGTAGTAAAATTATCTGTATTTGTAGATGGCATGATAATATACATAGAAAACACTAAAGACGTCAGTAAAAGTCTTACCAAAGCAATAAATCAGTATAGCAAAGTGCCAGGTTTCAAAAACAGTTTACAAAATTCAGTTGTATTGCTATATGAAAACAATGATTGAGAAGTGAAAAAGAAAGTTAGAGGAATGATGAGGAAATTTAACTTAAAAAAAGACTAGAACCAGACTCACACAAGGAGATGGGGGTAGAAGAGATTAGCATAGCTATTAACCCAACTATACCAATGCCTAGATCACAAAAGCAGACTAGGGCAGGTATCAGACTGCAGTAAGGAATGCCTGGATCTCAGACCAGGGATAAAGATATGGAGATTGAGCTTACTGTAGCATTTCCATCCCTTTCAGATCCTAGCAGATATTCAGTCAACAGCAAACAAACCATTCCTGGAGGCAATGAACCCTTCCCGACTGAAAGAGGACTGTATTAGTACAGTCACTGCAATGGCTCAGGGCAGCCTCTTTCTGCCTGCATATGCCTATGCAGGTGACCATTTCACCAACTCTCTGTCCCTCTGCAAGGCAGCGGCCTTTCCTGCCTGTCTGTGACCTGTACCATGTTGGGTCTTCACTGACCTCCCTCAGCAGAGGTAGCTCTCCTCAGGGCTGCCAGCCTGCCTGCAACCATGCAGGCCTCTCTCTTAGTAAACCTGTCTCTCTTGGGGCAGCTCTTCCTGTCTGCTTGTGTCTATGCAAGCATCCCTTATTTCCTGTCCCTTTCCCTAATAAACCTGTTCTTTTAAGTATAAAAAAAATGAAAAACAAATCAAGAAAACAATGTCATTTGCAATAACAACTAAAGAATGTAATACTAGGAGTAAAATTAAGAAAGAAAGTGGCGGACCTGAACAATACAATATAAGACATTTTTTTTTAAATAGATAGAAGGCACAACAGAAATCTCAGAATAAATGGAAATGATATCCCCTACTTACGGATTGGAATAATTAGCATTTTTTAATGCCCAAATTACCCAAACAAATATACAGATTCAATGTAATCCCTATCCATGTTTCAGTGGTATTCTTCAAAGAAATGGAACTCCTAAAATTCATATTGAACCACAAAATATCCCTAATAGCCAAAAGAATCCTGATGAAAAGGAGGACGAGTGGCAGTATCATACTGCCAGACTCAAACTATACTGCAAAGTTTTAATAATCTACAGAGTATAGTACTGGGACTAAAATATACAGACCAATGGCATGGCATATACGTAACACAGAAATAACTCCATGCTTATTTATATTGATATTTATGGCAGAGGAACCAAGAATATTCATTGGAGAATGGAAAAATCTCTTAAAAAAAAATGGTATTGTGAAAACTGGAGAGTCATGTGCAAAAGAAAAAAAAAATAGACTCTATATCACAATAAAAACAAAACCTAACTAAAAATGGTAAAATGAGTTGTATGTAAACATGAAGCAATAAAATATACACAAGAAAGAGAGAAAACACTCCATGAACTTGGCTTAATTGTGTCTTCTGGATTCATCTCCAGCAGCAAAAGGGACAACGAAGAATATAAACAATTCACTACATCAAACTGCAAAACTGCATAGTGAAAGATACTATAATTAAAAGAAAATGACACCCTGCTGAATGGGAGAAAATATGTGTATCATACATCTGACAATAGGCTAATATCTAATATCTACAAAAATATCATACAACAAAAGTGAAACAAATAACCCAATAAAAATATTGGCACAAAAAATTGGCACAAGTGTCTGTTTAACTCTTGTTAACAAGAAGTAAATAGACGTTTCTCCAACAAAGACATCCAGATGGACAATAGGCACAGGAAAAGAGCTCATTGTCACTTATCATAAAGGAAATGCAAATCAAAACCACACAGAGGCACCACTTCATTCTGCTTCTATGTTCCATATTAAAAAAGATTATGAAATAGCAAGTGTTGTCTATAATTTGGAGGAAAAGAAACCTTCATACATGGTTGGTTTGAAAGTAGATTGCTCCATACCCTATGGAAAAAATATGAATGTTCTCAAAGTTAATTAAAAATAGATCTACAATATGATTCAGATACTTCCACTCTTAGGTGTCAAAAAAGCAAAAACACTAATTCAAAGGGATATATCCTATATCCATACTAATGTTCACAGCAGCACCACTGAAAATAGCCAAATTATGAAAGTAACTTGAGTTCCCATGAATACATGAGCGAATTACATACATACATACATGATAGAATATTACTCAGCTGTTAAAAACAACAACAAATGAACTCTAGTCATTTATGACAATATGGATGGAACTGGAGGAATAATGCAAAGTGGAATAAGTCAGAAGGAAAAAGAGAAATACTGGAAATGATTCCACTAAATATAGAATATAGAAAAATAAAACAAAACATCAGGCAGAACCAAACCAATTAACAAGCCCTAGAAATAAGACTATCTAATTGATGGGGAAAGGGGTAAAGAGCAGGATCTAAAGGGGACCCAGTGGAATATGATGGAGGGCAATGGGTAACTTGTTGGTAGCTGTGGTATGATAGCATGTATCTGAAGAGGTGTGACCTTATCACATTTAATCATGCTTAATGTTGTAAAGAAAAGTCACACTGAGAGAGAGAAAGAGAGAAAGAGAGAGAGAGAGACTCAGATTCAGCAAAGCTGTGTGAAGGAGATTCCTGAAAAGAGTTCGTAACAATCTTCATTATTTGTAGATGTGAGCACAAAGTCAGTATGTTGCAAAAGGTCTGTAAGATTTATGTTTGTGTGAGAGAGAGATCTTTCTAGAACCTAGACTCATAATACAGAAATTGACTTTTCTTAATCATTACAAGACTCTTAGTGGGAGGGCCTCCTTGGTGGTGCAAGAGGTTAAGTCCCAGCCTATGAAGCTACTGGCAGCCACTGCAGCACTAGTTGGATCCCCAGCCAAGGAACTTCCCACATGGAGCAACAGACCTCCCCTGCCTAGCCTACTGCTCCCCATCAGCAGTGTATTTCAGTCAATCTGTCTGTTCTGCTCCCCACTCTGTCTCTGGTGAATCCTCCCCCACCACGTCTGGCCTACACCCCAGTTCTTAATAAATCATTGAAAAAATCCTTAGTGGGGGACTCAAAAAAGAAACAGTGGGGGAGATTTTTATCCTCTCATTTCCAAAGGAATTAATATAATTAGCCATGATTCTAGAACAAAAGCAAGGGATAGGCAAGAAATAGAAGCCTTGGAGGTAATATAAGCATGAGAGAGAAAATAAGATAGAGTATAAAGAGGAAAACTGTCAATATAAAATCGTGTAATTTCTATCTGTTTCTCGTTCACCTATTTCTCATCTCATACATGACTATTCTCTTTGTTTTGATTATATATATATATATATATATATATATTTTATTTTAGTGTTCAATCCAATTAAACATAAATTCAAGTACCATGCTGGATTTTACACAATATTAAATTTCCACTTCATTTTTCTTCCAAAAAGTAAGAGAGCATTGATTAATGAAATGTAATGTATGAATCAAGTACTTCATACATGCAGTTATCTTTTTTTTTTTCTGGAAGCTAAAGGGATATTTTCTTTTAAGAGAAAAGTTTTCCTTAGCATCATTTTTCTCTGATTTTTTTTTATAATGAAGAATAATTTAAAAACAAAAAATAATAAAAATTTAAACTTTCAATTTTATTTAAAGATTATAAAATAATCTGAGAAAAAGGTTACCCTTTTTTCCCATCCAGTTATTAATTCTTCCCATGGATTAGAGATCCAGGAAGATGTAGACTTAGGGACAGAGAGAGAATTTAGCCCCATCTAACAGATAAAAAATGTATAAATAGTAATGACTTCTTAAGTGAGGTATATACTCAATCTAAGAATTCAATTTATATTGAATAAATGGCCTGTCTTATATTCTTATTTCCTCTTTAAACTCATTATATTTATATTTTCTTTGGATGAATCAAGCATAACTCTTTGCCTGAATATGTATGTATAATATATACACACACAAGTTTCTATTTGATTATACTTTACTTCCCCATAGAAACAGAACATGATTTCTACTGCTCAGTCAGTTGCATCTGCAGTTTGCTGTTTTGTCACTTTATGCTCATCCTGTCATTTAAAATAATGCAGAGAAGGGTTATATATACTCCCTGCTCCCTTCCAATACTCCTCATGCAAGTTTCAGTGGTGAGTCACTATGGGATTTCTGTCCCTCAGGTGTGTCTCTCAGTCAATATCAATGTTAAGTAACAGCCAGTGACAAACTATTTAGAATCTTAGAATGATTATTATGCTCAAGTAAAAATAACCCAGTAAATAACAAATGGTATAACTAGAACTAGGAAAGAGTAGGACATGAAATAGAATGATTTTAAAGTCATAGACATTAGAACAAGATTTATTACCTGCACTAGAGATATTAGAATTGTGTATAGATTTAAAAAGAGAATCACCTCAAAGGTAGCAGAAGACATTCATCTCTCAAACATGTTTGATAATAGATGTTTCTGGCACCCAGCATCAAACATTATGTTACCACAATCCCTAAAAATTCATCCTACTATTTAGTACCCTATTTCCATACCTCAGCCCACTACCTCCTGGAAATTCATCAGATATTCAAGTATAATATAGCTCCATGGTGTTTTAATACTGTGTTATGTGACAGTCCTTTCAGATCTGAAATTACTTTTCTGTTTCCTCCTGTCTGGTGCTCTGATGTTGCTTTAAGAGTTGTACAATTATATTTCTATCCACCTGGCTCCCAGAAATGAGGGTTTACACAGAAATGCACATACAAACACATTCCTATTAAACATATTCCTAACTTGTAATTATTGTGCTTCTACCACCCTTTGAACCTCCATTTCACACAAAACCCATCAACTAAATATTTCACACATTTCACACAAAACCCATCAACTAATATATAAAACTCTAGCAGTTGGTTTTCCCCAGCACTTTACTTTCACTAAAGGATTTCTATTTTTAAAAATGCTTATAATAGATTGGACTTTGTAAATAAATTGACATAAATTAATTTGTTTTAGAGAATTTTTCAGTTAATAAAATACATTACTTTTAACCTATAAGAAACATTATATATTATTTCTCAAAAATAACTCTTGCAGGGCCTCCCTGGTGGCACAATGGGTTGGGCACAGCGCTGCGGAGCTGTCGGCGGCGGCTGCATTGGTGCAAGTTCGATGCCCGGCGGGGGAGATTCCCACATGGCACAGCACCACCCACACCTCTGGCCTGCACCCAACCTTGTATGTAAAAATAAATAAATGTTTAAAAAATGAAATAAAAGTAAATAAAAAACTCTTGCAAAAAACCACAGTCTTTATTACAATGCATTGTTCATATATTTACTAAACAAATATTTATGATATGACTAAAAGTAATTGAAGATTGGGAGAAAGTGTCCCTATTTTTAAAATGTCAACATCAATGAAAGGAAATCAAAATTATGAGAACTAGAAAAATAGATGACAGTATAAAGTCATTATTGCGTTATATATTTAAGATTCCATTGAAAATAAAAGAACAATTCATACCGTAGCATCTTTTGCTTATGTTTAATGACTCTTTTTGCATTATTTTTACCCAACATATGTCAAATAATTTATGAATTATTGCACTACAATTCTTTTTTTTTAAGATTTATTTATTTTGTCATGCAAGCTGGGGTGCAAGCCAGAGGTGTGGGGTGGTGAGAGGGTTCACCAGAGACAGAGTAGGAAGCAGAACAGGCAGATCAACCGAAATACACTGCTGAGGGGAGCAGCGGGCAAGGCAGGAGAGATCTGCTGCACCATGTTTGAACCTCGCCAGCTGGGCATCAAACTCCAGCAGCAGCAGCTGTCTACAGCTCCACAGTGGGCGTAACCCACAATGGGTGTAACCCATTGTGCCACCAGGGAGGCCCTGTACTACAATTCTTTAATCTCGTATCTTTTGGATAATAAAGTTTGTTTTTAGAAGAAACTCAATTATTTAGGCAAAAGAGTGTGGTAAAAAAATAATTAATGATAACTTTAAAATTGACTGAGAGACACACCTAAGGGACAGAAATCCCATAGTGACTCACCACTGACACTTGCATGAGTGCTGAAAGGAGGCAGGGAGTAAATTTAAAAAGAAATCTTCAAACCAAACTACTATTTCTTTAAAGTAAATGTCTGTTGATTGAACAAAAGAAAAATAGAAATAAAAGATCTTCTTAAACTGCAGTAATAAGAATAAAACTGCATATTTATCTAATAAATTTCAGAGAAAATAAGCTAAAGAATTAGTTAATTATATGCATACAATTTATTCATGTAAAATATTTGGGAAAGATGAATTAGGGAGGTTTGGAAAAAGAAATAGACTATTAAAACACATGGCCTGTGTGCTCCTGTCAGTGCTCCTATACAAACACTAGATACTCAAAAACACTTCAAGTAAATGATTAGCTTATTTTTTAAAAGATTTATTTATTTATGCACACAAGCTGCGGTTCAGGCCAGAGGTGTGGGGCGGCGAGAGGGTTCACCAGAGACAGAGTGGGGAGCAGAACAGGCAGATCGACGGAAATACACTGCTGAGGGGAACAGTAGGTGAGTCAGGAGAGGTCAGCCACGCCATGTGGACATCGAACTCATGCAGCAACTGCCAACAGCTCCACAGTGCTGCACTTAGCCCATTGAGCCACCAGGGTGGTCCAATGATTACATGATTTATCCTCTAATGATAACACAGAAATTATATATCATGTAATACGATAAGTGATATGGCAAGAAAGAACTGAAATAATAAAATAACATTTTACAACATAATGTTAGTGGAGGAAATTATAATTTATATGGATAGGCAAATTAAATATGATTATTAGATACAATAAATATGTATATTTATTTGTATATAATTGCAAATGAAAGTAAACACATTTCTCAAGACAACAGTGGGAGATAGCATTAGAACTATAATTTATAAAAACAGAAAGCATGACTGAATGATGACTTGAACTTGGTAACTTGAAATCATTAGACATGGAAAAATAAAATGATAAAAATACTGCTTGAAGTGGTGTAATTTGATTTTTAAAATCCAGCTTAAGGATGGCAACTTGTAAACTTGGACAAATCTTCAAAAATAAAGGAACAGAATAATATTTTTACATTTAAGCTGAATAATAAGTTAAAAAACATTAGGAGCAAGAAGGCAAGTGCGTTAAAATATCCAATTTGCTGGCCATTTGCTTTTCTTCTTTGGAGAAGTGCCTTTTGAGCTCTTCTGCCCATTTTTTGATTGGGTTATTGGCTTTTTTTTTTTT
>PVIJ01021895.1:0-17448 GCA_004024925.1 Scalopus aquaticus
TCCTCCTCTCTCCCACTGCCACTCTCCTGTAGCCGGATCCTTTCCCTGACAGATTGTTCCCGTGGCTGCTGCCAAAAACTAATCTCTGTGCCACTTCAGACACTCCATCTTTCTCCCCGGCAAGACCCTTTTATCCGAGGTTATGAGGCGTGACAATTCCTGGGTTTTTTTCCTAGCCTGCTGGAACATGGAACCCTTTTGAGTAATTGGCTTCAGTGCTTAGGAGGTGTCTTAGCTCCTAGCAGAGGGGTTCACATTGGGGAAAGGACCTGCACCAGACAGAGCAGGGGACAGAGCAGGAGGCAGGAAATGGGCCTCACTGAGGGCACTGCAGAAGGAGTCACTGGAGGCTTCTGTTCGTTCTGCCTTCCAGAAATGTTGGCACCACTCAGAGACAGCCTCATTTGGGGCTTCTTTCCATCCATCCATCCATCCATCCATCCATCCATCCATCCATCCATCCATGCATCCTCCATCCAATAAACAAAAAGACCACATTAGAAGGAAGGAGAGAAAAAGTATTTTCTGAGCTCTGTGATCAAACTTCTGACCACATGATCTCAGGGTCAGGGAACTTTCCCATTTCAAGGGAACTTGAAGTTTTCTTATAAACTTTTCTATCTATGCATGATATATACAAACTTTACACTACTTAGCAGGAAATGGCTGGTAACGACAATTTGACACCCATGAATCTATTCGAAACTTTGTGCTTTGGGCTCCTAAGTGAATGTTCGAAGAGGAGTTCCAAAAATGATTTGGCAACAGCGAGACCCAGTGTCTGTCTAGCTTTCCAAGGTGAGCACATTTTAGTTTGGTAGACTCTTGAGGAGTAGCCAGTACTCATTTTGAGGTATGGCTCTGCTGTGATTGCCACAAAGAAACTAAGCAAAAACATAAAGGGGGCAACTAGCAATGTGATTGTGCTTCTGGATTGTATCTGTACATGGTCCTCCAACATGGATACACACATTCATTTATTTATCTATCCATTCATTTGTTCATCATCTGTCATCCATCCACCCACCTATCCACCCATCTGTCCACCCATCCACTCACCCATTCATCTACTCACCCACCCATGCATGCATGCATGCATGCATCCATCCTCCATCCAATAAACAAAAAGACCACATTAGAAGGAAGGAGAGAAAAAAATATGCTCTGAGCTCTGTGATCAAACTTCTGACCATATGATCTCGGGGTCAGGGAACTCAGAAGCCCCTCCCTTGGGTCCTGTGTCCTTAGTAAGATCTTAAAGTGTGTGCAGAGCAGTAATTGCATTTGACATGCCTCTGTGGACCTTTTAAAGATCAGATGTTTCTTCATGGTCTCTTATATCCCACACAGAAAAGAGACTAAAAAGGGTTGTCATCTCTAAAATTGTCTTTGTCCTTGTTGTTGGGATTTTGCCACAAAGCTGGCAGTCCATCAAAAAGCAATTAGTGGTGCATGCCTTACTAGCATTTGGTGCATTTCTGTAGTTGGGAGGGAGGGCAATACCGAGCCCTGAGCAGAGACAGGCTGCCTCATGAATTACTCACCCTGGTTAGTTTCTTCTATGATGATACCATTCTGTACAATTTGAGGGCCAGATAGTAAAATGTATGCTTGGTAATATATGCTGCTATTTACTACAAACTTGTAAAAGGATTTGTTTGACCAGTAACATCTTTTTATTTTCAATTAAATTTTGTTAATCAAGTTAAATATGTACATGATCCAAAAGTAAAATAGTGGCATTGAGCTTCTAATGAAAAACAGCAGACTCCAATGCTGTCCATCTCCATTTCTGATACACTTCCGAAGGGCAAATACTTTCAATTCTTTTGCTGTTTCTTCTACTTATTTGCCTCTATATTTATAAATGATACACTTGTACTTCTATTTCTTGATTTGTTTTGTTTGAAATTCTGTTGACTTTCTGCTGTGAAAGATCCCTAATTTGCTGCTTATGCGATGAATCTCCCTATTCTTTTTCCTTTCAATACAGTTGTCATCCATTTTGTCAAATCAGTGGTCAGTGTTTGCATTATTATAACTAGGTAAATATTATTTAAAGCTGAGCCAAGCACTATTCTCTGCTGGCCTCTTTTTCTTGTAGAACCTTTTGTTTTCCCTGGAGTTAATGATTACCTCTTTTTTTAAAACTTGCTTACCTTTTAATGTAACTATTCATACTGTATTCCTAAATCCCGACTGAGTTGAAATCTCCTCTAATGTATTCAGTGTAATAGTTTCATTTCTTACTTGGATCCCTCCTGGATCTCTTTATCCTTCTGCTCAGTCTGGGCTGATTGTCCTCTCTGTCTGATTTCTCATCATCATTACCCCGAGAGTTTGCTTTCTTCTTTCCAGTGACAGTTTTCTGTTTCCCCTCTCTTGCTCTGTTTGGCTCACTTCTTTGTTTTAGTGGAGCATTACTCCAGGAGTTTTTTGAGAAAACCCCATTTCTTGGTCCCCTCCCACAATTGTATGGGTTTGACCTGTGTGACCAGTAGAATATAACCAAAGGGAGGGTGTGTCACTTCAGAGATTAGGAGATAAAAGACTTTGTAGTTTCTCTCTTGGTGACTCTCTTTGGCCTGCTTTCTCCCAGAGACAGGAGATGCAGTGGCTTCCACCGCCAATGCTCTCCTTGGATCTTGGGGATATTCTTAGAAGGTCCCAGGCTCCTTCATTGGTCATTTCTCGATTCTGCAAAGTTTCTGGCTGTTTTCCGACTTGCTTGACATTATCGAAATTTTCTTGTTTGTTGTCATGTCAACAGTTTGTCTTTATCCTTACTTTTCTTTTTTTGCTTTTAAAAAACTATTCGCCATCATTTTAGAGGACTTTGGACGGGAGAGGAAAATATTATGTGTGAATCTGCCACATTCAACCCGATGTCTATACAGGCAGTCTACTCTTGAGTTTTTCTTTGTTTGCTGGTCTTATTTTGTCTACATATGAATATTTTTAGTTTATTTGTTTTTAAACAGCTGTTGGTGACTTGCCTGGACTTGGGCTTGGTTATTGCCCTGGTTCGCTAAGGGTTACTGAGCTGGGATCAACTCATTACTTGCTCCCCACCCGTGGGCTGACTTGCTGCTTACTCTGTAGCTCACATTTATCTGGCCGTGGGGGAGAGAGAGACAGGGAGGGACAGACAGAGAGAAAAGTAGGAAGGGAGCCCATTTGATGTCTTTGATGCAAAAGGAGGCTCTCTTAGGGAGGGGGGAGTTAAGAAGGGTCTGGAAGAGAACTGAAAGGTGAAGGTTGGATTTAGCATTCAGGAAGCCATTGGTGCTTGGGAGGTGGTGTGGGAAGAAGGCAGATGGTAGGGTGTTGAGGAGGGAGGGGGATGGATGGAGAGGTGGTGGAGATGACACGTGCAGTCAGTTCTTTCAGCAGCTTAGAGAAGAGGAGGGAGGCAGCAATGGTTAGAGGAAAGCATATGGCTGAGAAGACATTTTTTAAAAAGGTGGTAAATGTTATATATGCATCACAGAAGAGGGAGAGGGAGATTGAAGAGGTGGGAAGAAAGATGGATTCACAGCAAATGGGGTTTTGCATTGTGTCGGGAAGAACTTGTGCGTAGGGAAGTGACCGCAGGTGTGTACAGGTGCGTGGGTATGGATGTGGGGTGTACCTGGCAAAGCAGGAAAAATCTGAGGTTCTTTTGTCCCAGAACCATCCATACAACAAACACTTAGAGTCAGTTCCACACCATCTTCACAGGGCGATGTGAATCACCCCAACCTTCAGGACAGACAGACATCAACAGACAAGTGTGCCAAGTGTTGGGGGAATCCTGCCTCTCCTTGGAGTAGGGTGGTGTCAGGACACCTTTACCAGCTGAATGCCCACCTTGCAGTGAGGGCTGAAACGGCGAAGGAATCTTCCAGGTGGACAGAGGGGGATGTGCATGGTTGGCAATGCAGCTCCATCACAAATACCCAGTGAGTACCTGGGTGAGCTGGGCACTCGCCAGGTGTCTGGATACAAAGGTAAATAAGGTGCCATTTCCATGAGCAGCATGTGGCATCTGATGGAAGACACACGTGACAGTGTCTCCATAATGTGCTATGTGACTGACAGGAGAGTGGGCGTCCTTTTAGGGGCACGGGATGTAGTTTGATGTGGAAGGAGAATAAGAGTACGGGAGAGGGGGCCTCCCCGGTGGCGCAACGGTTAAGCGCTGCGCTGTGGAGCTGTTGGCAGCAGCGATGCGAGTTCGACGCCCGGCCAGGGAGAATCCCACATGGTGCGGCAGACCTCTCCTGCCTCTCCCGCTGCTCCCCTCAGCAGTGTATTTCTGATCTGCCTGTTCTGCTCCCCGCTCTGTCTCTGGTGAACCCTCTCGCTGCCCCACGCCTCTGGCCTGTACCCCAGCTTGTATGTATAAATAAATAAATCTTAGAAAAAAAAAAGAGTACGGGAGAGGGAAAGGCAGGCAAGGCTAAGGTCAGGGTTTAAAGGGTTCCAGGCACTGCTGTGAACTGTATACTCCCAGCAACCCCTCCCCATCCCATCCCCCACCCCCCAATATGTTTAGGTCCAAATCCTTGGTGCCTGTGTATGTGACCTTATTTGGAAACAGGGGCTTTGCAGATATCATCAAGTGTGTAAGTGAAGCCCACGGAACAAGCAAAAGATATTTATTCAGTCCTGCTCTATCAAGGTCACTGGCCTCCACCCCTTGTGTTTGGCAGAGACTCAAAGGCACAGAGCAGGAGAGCTTTTTGTGGAAAAAATTAGTAGACCTGGGTTTGCCCTGACAGCAGGCTGTTGGCATGGGGAAAGTACAGGCAAGGGACTAGGCAGGGCCTTCATTGTGATTGGTTAGAAGATACGCTCACTGGGCAGGCTGTGCCTTGTGATTGGTTAGGGGATACACTGAGTAAACAGGACGTGCCTTGTGATTGGTTAGAGGATGCACTGACTAGGCAGGGTGTGCCTTGTGATTGATTAGGGGGATACTGACTAAACAGTGTGTGCCTTGTGATTGGTTAGAGGTTAAACCGACTAGGCAGGATGAGCCTTGTGATTGGTTAGGGGGTATAGTTGGTTATCTCTGGTTGGTCCTCAGTGAGAAACTAGTGCAAAAATTAAGGAAGCTGCCTGTTATCAATCAAATGTTGGTTGTATGGCTACAGGGATTATTTTCTGGCTTCCTGGACTGGTTCCAGCAGATAACAGGTTGCCTGCCTGGAGGGGTCACAGATTGTGGGTCAGACTTCTTTTCCTATGTGGCCTGGCCATTGTAAATTCATTCAGTCTCTCACAAAGATAAACTCAGTAAGGTGTGTCCTAATCCCAGTGACCTCAGCCTCCTTGGAACCTAGAGGGCATCTGCATTTTTCCCAGAGTATTCTGGGAAGAGAAAATTCTAGAAAAGACTGAATATTCCTAGTAGGTTTTAAGTTTAAGTGCCACACACTTGTATTTATTTAATCTTCAAAAGTATTTTGTGAGATGGGTTTTAGGCTATCCAGTTTGCAGATAGGGAAACCGAGGCACGGATGCACCATTACTTTGCCCAAAGTTACCTGGTTAGTAAGTGACAGAGTCAGTTCTGTCTGTCCAGTTCTCAGAGAAGCCTTCTTGAGGCTTATCCCCTGTGCATTCCTTCATAATCAGTCAGCTGTTTCTTTGTCATTACCTCTTCTCAGGTCCTCAAACATTACACCGGTCAACAAATTTTTACAAAAGTCATATAACTGAAATAAAATTAGTCATTTCCTATCAATTTGTATTTGCTCAACACGAATATGACAGTCAAATTCTAATTTTGGCTCTTTTTTTTTTTGTAATCTGCAATAAATTGATGTTTACATCACGAATCATGCCAATCACTGGTCAACAAATTTTTACAAAAGTCAAATTACTGAAATAAAATTAGTCATTTCCTATCAATTTGTATGTGCTCAACACGAATATGGCAGTCAAATTCTAATTTTGGCTCTAGTTTTTTTTGTAATCTGCAATAAATGGATGTTTACATCCATCACAAAATGCATGCCGATAGTAACAGGTGTACGGTTAATACCTGTAAAAAATCAAGTCACAGACTACTTCTTAGATTTCTTCGCTTGTCTCTTGTACAGCTGTTCAGGAGCATCTTTGGGGAGTGTCCAGCAGTAGTCAGCCAGCATTGTAGTGGACCATTTTCCCTGGTATCTTTGTCCCATGGATGTGATATCTTGATGAAAATATTCACCAGGTTCATCACTAACCATACCACAGTTTTCAGGGAAGAAATCCAGATGGGAATGAAGGAAGTAGATCTTTAGAGACATACTGCAGCCAAGTTTCTTATACTGCATCAGCATGTCTTCTGCTAGTTCCTCGTAGTTTTCTGCCCTAACATTCCCAAAAAAGTCTGTAGACACTAGGCAAAAAGCATTCCATGCTTGTTTCACATCACCCTGCAGCAAGTTGTTGAATTGGTCATCTCAATGCAGACGGAATGTTTGGGTAGACTATTCTTGACTTCTTTTGCTTCGTTATTCTGCTGGAAAGAGGAGGAACCAAACAGAACTAACAGTCTTTGATGTGGTTTCCTGGCTCTCTCCACACCATGGGGACTGCAAATGGCATGGATGGTCTTTTGCCATTTAACCACTGTGGAAGCTGTGTTGTCCATGTAGCACAGCATAGATGCGTGGCCCAAGGCTTGTCTTGTCACCAACCTTGCATCTGAAGTAAAGACGATAAGCCTTCTTCACTTGAGAAGTGATACTTTTCTTCTGGTTGGCAAATGTCACTTCCCCACAAATAGAGCAGAAATTGTCTATGCTATTTTGAGGCATTACTGCTCTGTATTGTGCCGAAATGGATAAAATGATAACAGTTCTATGGAACAGTAGCTTAAACTCTCTCACACAAAGTCTGAAATATTTTCACTGCTCAGCCTTTCCGACAGGGCTTTCTATAGTGCACTGCTGACGTCACCTGCAGCAGCCGCCTGGCAATAGTATTGCATTGCATCTGAAAATAATGCCATCAACTCTGGATGATGTGTGCATGATGGTATTATGCAATGCTATGCAATAGTACATCATTCTAGGCTGATTTAATATGTTGTTGCAGTCCTGCTGGATAAATTTACATGGTGAAACATATCAAATGAATTCTATGAAATATCTTCAAAACGAGAGCGAATATAACATTTTCAGGGCTATATTCATGTTCAGCACGCCAAGATACTACAGATTAGGGCCTTTTAAAGTCAGTAATGATCTCACTGTTGACCAGTGTTATTAGTGGGCACAGAAGCAGCCCTGACTCCCAACTCAGGGAGTGGGGAGGGGCCCAGGAAAATGCATCTGACCATGTCCACCTGCAATTTCTCTGCGGTCAGCTGCTGTCTGGTTTGCAGTAGGCACCCAGCGATGGACACAGGATCTGCAGTGAAGGATCTGAGTCTCCACCCTGCCCATTTACCCTGCCCTGGCCACCCGTCTCAGGGTGGGCTGCTGTCACAGAGGACCACACCCGAGGGGAGCTTAAACAAACATTTGTTTCTTCCAGTTCTGGAGGCCGGAAGTCCAAGGTCAAGATGCTGGTGGATTCAGTGCTGGGTGAGGTCACCCTTACTGGTCCGCAGACCTTTGCCTTCCCGCTGTGTCCTTGTGGTGGGGGTCGAGGTTATCTCCCTCCTGTGTCTTCTACTACCTAATTTCATCTCAAAGGCCCCAGCCCCAAATACCATCATTTGGGAATTAGGGCTTCACCCTGAGTTTGGGGGGAACACAAGCATAAGGTTCATACACTGCTCTGGAAGGGCACAGAAGCGCTGGGCCATGTTTTTGGGGGGTAAGTGATAGGATTACCCAGTCCTGGGTCTTGCACCTCATCTGCATTTTGGAAGGAGACCTTGCTTGCCCTTCTCCTGCCCAGCCCCTGCTCCTGCTGGTACTCACTTTCCCAGGAACCATGCTCAGAGGAACACATCTCTTCCTTAAAAAACAACCAACCAAACAAACAAACAAACCCCAAGCATGTCAGATATTTTCGTTACAAAAAAATGAAAAGAACAAATGTTCTCAACAAAGAGAACTTGGAAAACCCAGAAAAAAACTGGGCAAGCCTCACACTGGGGAGGGAAAGTCTCCCTCCCCCTCTCTAAAAATGCTGTTTGGCCTCCTGGTCTCTTCTCTGCCTGATGCAGCTTCAGGGGACACACCCTGTCCCTCCAGGCGAGTCCGGCAGCTGGTTTCCCCGCCTCCCACCCTCAGTGGCCCCCTTGCTCCGTGGGATTCCAGGTCCAGTGCAGCCTGCCAGCTGCCTGCCTGTCACCGGCTTGCTCCTTCCTTAGGAATCGCTGTCTTTGGGGGACACACTGCAAGCTGATAATGCCTAATGTTTTACTGATAGCGACTCCCTCTCCGCCTTCCTTTTCTCCTCCCTGAGGATGGGGGAGGGGTTGTGACATCTTCCATATCAATATTGTAGAAGTTTGGCATGACAAACACAAGAGGTCATCAACCTGGATTACCCCCCCCTCCCCCCGCTGATTGCAAATGAAACAACTCCGCTGGGGGGTTTCCCTCTACCCCTCTCTTCTCCTGGCAGAGAGGGACTCTTGAAGGCGCTGCCCCATCTCTTGTTAAAAACACAGATGCTGGCACCCAGCCCCTGCAATCACCTGGCTGATGTGGCAAATGTCACAGATCATGGTGGATGGGGAGAGTTTTATCTGGGAGGTAATAAATAGGAGCCACTTTGGAGCCAAGAGCAAATCCTGCTTCCATGCAAATGGGGTCCAGTATAAACCTGCCTGGACAGAAGCACAGAGGGCCCTTCCCAGCAAATTGCTCCCTTTGATGAAGTTCTTTCATGTTACCCCGGGGGGGCAATCCAAACTGCAGAGAGGTTCACCTCTGAAGGGTTGGGGGGTGTGGCCATCGCTGTTGGGTTAAGAAATGACAGGGAGGTGAAAGCCAGGCCTGATTGCATATAGTTATTATAATATGAAAGGTCAGGTGACAGCCCTCTTGTCTCAACGTGGGGGCCAAAACCTTACATTATAGTCCTGTTTAAAGTTCCGTGTGGCCCTGGGAGTGGGAAATGTGCCCCAGGCTGAGAAGGAGCCAGAGAGAGGAGAGGAGAGAAAGTCAGACATCTAGAACCTTTTTGTCCGTGCTTCTGCCACCCCCATACTGGACGGTGGCCCTCAGGACAGTGAGACAGCCAGGTGCCGGCCGGCTGTGCTCTGGGCTGGCACCTCCAGCAGGTGGTTTGTTTAGCTCACCTCTGCCCTCCCTGGATGTCAGGTGATCCTTGAGGATCCACGTGTGCCAGGCTGCTGTTTCAGACACTAGCAGGGGGCAGTGGCCACAGGTGACAGAGGGGCCCAAAGGTCAACCTGCCCAATAGCAGCATTGCCTGGCAACCCTGGGTGAGTTTCCCACCTGTCTGACCACAGCGTTGGCTTTTGACCAAGGGCATCTCTGCCCATTGCTCTGTGGGAGCATCTCCTGTGGAGCTCAGAGATAGCAGGACTCTGCTACCCAGTAGATCTCAGACACGTGGTCAAAAGCTCTTTAGCGGAGGGACAGTGGCTTGTTCCACTGTGTGTGGGGGACGTATGGGGTCCATGTTGGAATGGATAATTTTGGTGGACTCAGGGGGGTGGGCGCAATTTCACAGTGTTGTGCAAACTTTTTCAAAAAGGATTTAAAAAAAAAAGATTTCCTCCCTATTTTAAAATTTCTGATTCAAAAAATTATGTATTTGTGGCAGATAACTCCTGCTCTATGCTGCCAGTAATCACTGCATTTGGAGGCCTCGTGCTGTTCAATAATAGAGGCTCCATGAATGTGCCATTTTTGTAAAAATAACTAGTCCAAGCATGGACAGGGGCTGAAATAGCAGTCAATTTGGGGAGCTTATGTCCACCAGGGGTCTGCTCGGGGCTGGGCAGATCTTATTTCATTTAATCTACACAGCAGCTCTGCAAGGACAGGAACACTAATGGGAAATATGTAAGGGAAAGTGGAGGGTGGGGAGGCCAAGGAATGTGGCCAAGTTCACGGACGTCTTAGCTCAGGTTGTTTAAACCTCGTGTTTATGCTCAAAGCCACTGGCTTGAGCTGATGCTGCTTGTTACCTGGCTGGGAGGCGGTGGGCAATTTTCTACTGATCTTGTCTGTGTTTCCTCACTTCTAAGAAGCACGATTGCTTTTGCAATAAGTGGGGGAAAGCCCCCAACTGTATAATAGGACATAAGTAACAAGAGGGGAAAGTTGACCTTATCTGCATATTTTTTTTTTAATTTTTTTTTAAGATTTATTTTTTTATTTATACATACAAGCTGGGGTACAAGCCAGAGCTGTGTGGCGGCGAGAGGGTTCACCAGAGACAGAGCGGGTAGCAGAACAGGCAGATCAGAACTACACTGCTGAGGGGAGCAGTGGGTGAGGCAGGAGAGGTCTGCCGCACCATGTGGGATTCTCCCCGGCCGGGCGTTGAACTCGCGTCACCGCTGCCGACAGCTCCACAGCGCAGCACTTAACCGCTGCGCCACCGGGGAGGCCCTATCTGCATATTTTAGAATGTGGAGAGTTAAGCAGATTTCCAACCCACTTTCATCCAGTTGATCCCACTTCACTGTTTTGGCAGCGCTTCCTTGGTGTTTCAAATTTTGCAACGTCACAACAGTCACCAAGTGTGTATATTTTACACTGGTATGCATGCTTCTGGTCACCTACCCTCATTTGTTTCAACGAATGGGCGGGCATTAAGGCTGTTTCTAACCTTTTGCTATTCTATACACAGAGCTGGAAATAATTTGATTGACAGTAAATTAGGAGTGAAAACCATGTAGGATAAAAAATGAATTGCAGAAAAAAATCAAGTGTCATAAAACCACTTCAGGGTAATCCAGAATTACTCAGACTCCAGGTTTTTTTTAAGATTTATTTTATTTACTTATGCATACAAGAACTGGGGTATAGACCAGAGGTGTGGGTGAGAGGGTGAGAGGATTTGCCAGAGACACAGTGGGGAGCTAACAGGCAGAATGACTGAAATCCACTGCTGAGGGGAGAAGCGGGGAGACAGGAGAGGTCTGCTGCGCCATGTGTGGGTTAGTTCCCTGGCCGGGGATCGAACTCAAGCCTACTGGGAGTAGATAGATAGATACTGATAGATACTGAGGGCAATAGTGCTGAGACTTAACACCACCAGGGAGACCCTGGAATTGGGGTTTGGATCAGATCGTCATCTTGACAAAATGACATTCAGCTGAGTCCATTGTTCTGGAAACTTGTCTTTGTGGTTGCCCACAGTGAGAAACGTCTTCTGTGGGGGGCATTTCCCATTTTCTGGAACAGAGCTCACCCTGAAGCAACCAGGTGTGGGATTTCCCAGCCTCTGCGGCAGCTGGGACTCAGGGGCCATGAGCTGGCACCTGCACTTGGCTTTGGATGAGAAGCTGGTGGTAGATCCTGCAGGGGCCGCGTCGAATCCATGCAGCAACCACCTTCCCTCTGTGCAGTGGCGGCGTGCGGGGCTCAGGATGCACTGTTGCAGTAGTTCTGGAAGTGGCATCCAAGGGCCTGCTGGTGATGTAGTTTTGGGGTCCATGCCCCGGGGGTGGGGGTGGGGGGGAGGAGTGGCAGTGGCACTACTGTCCCCACTGGGTTAGTTCTGCAGTGTAATTGTAGGATTGCACCTGGCTGTTTATCTCCATCCTTCCTGAGGATTCTGCCAGCTACTCGATAACCATTTACCAAATTTTATTTCTGTTTAAATAAATCAGAGTTAGTTCCTATTATATGCGACTAAAAACTGATGGATACACACACACTAACATTTATTTCCATATATTTCCCATGCATACCTTTAATCTAATAGTTTCTTTATACAATAAAAAGGATAGCAGGGCCAGGCAATGTGTTACAGATTAGGAGAGTTTTTCAGAATTTCAGGGCTTTAAAAATTAACACAAGATAATTTGCATGATTTATAATTTGAGTTGATTTAAGCTTTAAATTTACGGCAGTCGCCGAAAAGTATTCTGGAGGGATCTTGTTTCTTTTAGCTAATAAATTGGGTCATATATCGAAAGTTTCCAAGGGCTGTGAAGGTTAGGATGAAAACATTACTTATAATGCAGCTCATACTTCGTCATTTTCCCAAGTGGTGGTACATTTACATAATAGTAGGAGTTTGGTGATGAAGTCTTTGATTTTCCATCTTGCTGTAATTCGAGCCCATTTAGTCCAATATTTATTATTAACAACTCATTTTGGCACACTGTTGAAAGCTCAGGGCTTGAGGGATAGCTAAGGAAAAGAAAATATTCTTTCTCCAACCACCTTCCTCTTCCACCAAAGTATTAAAATACATGTAAATGCTCTCAAGTCAAGGGTATTGTGAGTCCTTTGACTATATATCTTACTGGGGTTTTTCATGAGGTTGGTGAGGGGAGGAAGTTCATAGGTTGGATTGCAGAGTGCAGGGAGTTGTTTAGATATGCAGCAGTCTTTCATCAAACTCTCCCTGGGCCCTTTTCCAGTGCCTCAGCACCTAACTTCTCTGGGTGCTGAGGCCATACCTAACTTACAATTAAATATAACTTCAACTAACTGAAAAACCCCAAAGAACAGAGGCTTCAGTTTGGTAGAAAAAAAATCTACAAATATTTGGTATTGTGTTCCACAGTGTGAAGGACTCAGACTCTGCCTGTTTGATTGATCTTCGGAGACTCCCTTGCAGTCCTGAGGACACACATGATCTAAGAAGTCTGCTACAGTGGCAGCCATTGCATCACATATCCACCATTAGAAAAAAAAAATCAGGGAAGAAGGATACTTCCTGGTTAGAGACCTTTCAAAGCTGCCAGGGATTCTGATAACAACGAGGGCTTCTTTAATTGAAGATGACGAGGAGAAAGGACTCCTGAAGACAGCTAGCTATCTCTACCCAAGCAGTTATGAAAAGGATGAGTTTATCTTCTAAGGGAGGAAATCAACATGCATATTTGTAAACTGCCATGTAATGTATTGACCATGTTGATAGTGATGTATTGAGAGGGCTGGAGGAGGGTGAGAGGGGAGAGGCAGGGGACACAATGTGGAGCCCCATCAAATCTGGTCTAGACTTTGAAGTTGTTTTGACACCTCCCAGCTGTGTGACCTTAGGCAAGTCCTTCGCCCCTCCGTCCCCACTCCTGCTTTCTAAGCTTGCTACATAAAATGCAGGACGCTCAGTGTCCCAGTATTTGGGACATGGTTATGCTAAACAAGTAATTGCTGGGTGTCCTGGTTTTATTTGCTAAGTCAATTTTTAGCTAAATTTTTATTTGCTAAATCAAATAGCCTCCCTTATTTGCAAAATGTTACTCAAGTTAATAAACAAATAGCCAATGAACAAGGAAATAAATATTCCCTGAGAGCTTATGACGTGCTTGATACTGTTCCAGGAACGGGGATAAAACCAGCGCAGGGGTTCTCTGAGGATTAGTCGAGGGGATCCCTGTAAAGAGCTGGGTCTGGCCCAGGGTGGGCGCTTCCTGTTAGTCACATCTCTGTGTTCCTGCTCGGCATCCTGGGAGAGTCTGGTGGAGAAGTGCTGAGGGGGTCCCGCAGGACAGCTTCTGATGGGTGACGCTTTGGAGGCATGGCAGCGTTGGCCATCTTAAGGAGCCATGTTATGGGCTCAGAAACTGGCCCCTGTGCGCGGAGGCAAGGAGAGACCAAAGAAAGGAGCAGATGGCTCCAGGCCGGCAGGTGGCGGTTTGAGGAAGCGAGGCAGCTCACTCATCAGCCATCTTGTGTGGCTGCGGGATGGGTAGATGTCCCCACCCATCTGCCAGAACCTTCTGTGTGCGCAGAGGCCTGAGCAGGGCTCAGCCCCGTGCACAGTCTGGCTGTTTCAACCCCACCTCACCTCTCAAGGCCGCGCCAGTGAACGGCTGCGGCAGGGGCAGAGCGCAGGGCGCGCATTCCAGAGACAGGGCCGGGCTGGGGCCTCCAGTGCCCGGCCGGCTCGCAGGCCAGCCTGCAGTCACATACCCTGCGACCTCCTCTCGCCGGGCACAGAGCTTGCCCATCTGGGATCCGGTCCATGTTCTCACCTCTCTAAAAAGTCCCCTGTGCCCACTCTGAAAGCCGTCTCCCCCGTCTGGATTCATGGAACGTGTCTAGAGCGCTTTTGGGGTGGCTGAGCACAGAGCAGTTTTTACACCTCCTTTTGTTCTACAAGAGAACGTGAAAGGGGTGAAGAGCTTGATTTAGTTGGCGATTTCTTGTTTACTGCATCGGCACAGCTCCTCTCTGTCTCTCTATCTCTGTCTCTCTCTCCGTCTCTCTCTGTCACTCTCTCTGGCTGTCTCGCTCTCTCTGTATCTCTGTCTCTGACTCTGTCTCTCTGTCTCTGTCTCCGACTGTCGATCTCTCTGTCTCTGTCTCTTGTCTCTGTCTCTCTGTCTGTCTCTGTCTCTCTCTCCCTCTCTCCATCTCTCTCTGTCGCTCTCTCTGTCTCCATCTTTCTTTTGTCTCTGTCTCTCTCTGTCTCTGTCTTTCTGTCTCTCTCTGTCCCTGTCTCTCTCCGTTTCTCCTTGTTGCTCTCTCTGTCTCTGTCTTTCTTTTGTCTCTGTCTCTCTCTCGTTCTGTTAATGCTCTTTGATGTTTGTGCCCTCCCCACATGGACACTCTCTGGGTTCCAGCGCCCTGGCCCATGGTCCACAAGGAATTGTCCTTCCAGATTCATGGCTGCAAGGAGCCTCCGCGTCCCCAGAGTGGGAGCTGCTGCTGATCCTTGGAGTCTTTGGGTGAAGAGTCGGCTTCAGCCGCACCCTGGCGTCTCTCCCTGGCGGGGGCGCCCACGGAGCCATCCCCTGGCCTGGCTGCCGGCCGCAAAGCTGCCCGCTGATGATGTCTCTGCAGGAGCGACCCGGAGCTGCCGTGGGGGACAGAGTGGGTGGTGAGCGGGAGCACCCCACTTTAAGACACATGGACTGTTGGGTCTTTCTGTGACTGCTTGTTTGACGAAGGGTTGCTTGGCTGGAGAAGAAGAAAACTTCAACCACCTGATCTCGAGGACGGCGGGTAGCCTGGTGTCTGCTGCTGTTCGGAGGCACCGGGAGTCCCGCGGAGATGCAAGGTTGGGACGTGTACCTGTGTCTGCCTTTCTCTTGGCCTCCTGCCCACCTCTCTGTCAGCTGGCTAGAGAAGTCTGAGGGTGAGCCTCCTAACTCCTGTTTCAAGCCTGCTTTTCTACTCCGGCTGGGCCCCGTGTCTGCCCCGGCAGCCGATCCTTTGGATTTTGGCCTCTTTGAATCACTGCTGACTTCACCTCTGCCTCCTGCCTTGCAACTGGTGGGGGGCAGGGGTGCCCTTGGAGTGTGGATGCCTCTTAGCTTCAGCCGCAGACTTGCATGATTACGAAGGTAAATCTGCTGGGGAAGTCGAGGGAGCTAGATCACTCTGTTAGCATCGAAAACCAATTATAAATGCTTCCGTGTTATCCACAGCTTGGGATTTTCTGTCCCACTGCAGGCACACTTGGGAGCCGTCTGCAGCTGGATGTGGAACAGTGGCAAACATAAGGGAGCAGGGGACTTGCAGGCCTTGGGTAAGGGCTGAAGTTGTCCGCCCTCCCTGCAGTAGGAATTTTCTTTCTCTACAGCAGAGGTTGCCAAACTTTCTGTAAATGGCCAGAGAGTCATGTTTTGCCTTTGTGGGCCATTTTTGCAAATACTCACTTCCCTCATTGTAGCCAGAGTGGCCATTAGCACCTAAATGCATGACCAGGGCTGTGTGCCAATGAAGCTTTATTTACAGATCTGGCCATGAGCTGGATGGAGCCCACCCTCGGGCTGAATCTGGGTAATGGGGGCCCTTTCACTGCAGCTTTGTCCTTCCTTTAAAAGTCTCAGTGCAGGTTAGCATGCTGCCCCCTCTCCTCCCAATCACCCCCTTACCCCAGACTCCCCCCCAGTCCCTCTTGGGGGCTCATGGCCCTCTAGGAGAGACCTACTTTGCTTGTCAGTTGATCTAGGCATTTTCTGGGCCACGTTTGGTGCAGCCTACTTCTTGGCAAAGAGCACTTTAGCTGACTTTTCTCGTTAATGACTCTTGTTTCATAAGCCTGCCTGGATGGTCCCCTGCAACTCCAGCCAGCAAGGGAGTGTGTTTGCAATCTGTGCAGATGGGCTCCTGGAGACAGGCGTGGAGTCTGGGACCCCTCAGGGCATCGTCACCCATGCTGGCCCTGCTCAGCCAGGCAGAGGGTCTCCTGGGTGCAGCTGCCCTTCGCAGGCCCATTGGTGAAAAAGTTAGAATGCATCATCATACATCCGTTTATGCCTGTGTCTACAGCTTTTTAGAATCCTGGTAAAAACCCCAGAACATAAAAACTGCCATCTGAAAATCTGCCATTAGCTGCCAACAGCTAATGGAAAGAAACGGATTGGTCTCTGCTCCAAGCTCCTGGCGTGGAACTCGGAAAACCCTTGCAACTTCCTAAGCAATAACGAGGGGCATCTCTTGTTGTCATAGCTGGTCTTTGACCCAGTCCCTGACATGGCTCCTAAACCTCCCAAGAGCACCCGGAGCATCTTTTGTTCTGATGAAGTGACTCTGACTGGGCTCCTGGTGGGCACTGGTCACCCAGAAAGAACAAACCAGGATGAGAAGCTTGGAATTTTCACCCCCAACCCCCTACTTTTCCAGAGGAGGGGAGGGGTTGGACATGGACTTAGTAATTGATTGCACCTAGGCGAGGAAGCTGCCATAAAAATGTCCATAGTCAGGGGCTTCGGACAGCTTCCAGGTGGGGCAATTCCTCTACCTGGAGGGTGACGCCCCTCAACTCCTTGGGCACAGAAGCTCCTACATTCAACCCTCCCAGGCCCCACCTGAGTGTCTCTTCATCTGGGGGTCATCTGCGCCTTTGAGCACACTCTTTACAGACGAGTGAATGTGTGAGCGTTTCCAAGTTACTGTGAACTGAGCCAGAGAATTAATTGAACTCAAAGGGCAGAGTCGTGGGGGCCTCCGATCTGTAGCTGAGTAGAGATGCCCGGGCACCTATTACTTGCGATTGGCATCTGTGTTGGGGACAGCGTGGTGGGACCGAGTCCTCTGCCTGTGGGTGCTGTGCAGTCTCCAGGTAGCTCTTGTCAGAATGGAGTTAAACTGTAGGCATCCCTGTTGTCAGGAAATTGCTCGCTGGGGAAACGCTATGGACCTGGTGCCAGGAGGACCAGACGTGAAGTGGCTGCCGTGTGGGTTAATGCAGGAGACAGGAAGGAGGGGCTGAGTTTCCCAGGACACCGTCTAAACTATTTTTTTTAATCTTTTTTTTAAATATGTATTTTTATTGTTATTTATGTCTTTTACATTTTGTATTCCCCTTGGGTAGCCCACCACCAATTCACCCGTGATCCATCTCCATGGTCCCTTGTGTTCTTTTCTATTCCATTTTGTGCCCTTTTCCTTCCCTCCCTCCGCC
>PVIJ01021896.1:0-17444 GCA_004024925.1 Scalopus aquaticus
AGACTGTCCTTGTTCCACTGCATTTTCTTTGCTCCTTTGTCAAAGATTAGTTGTTCATAGATATGTGGCTTTAATTCTGGGTATTCTATTTGGTTCCATTGGTCTTTCTGTCTGTTTTTGTTCCAGTACCATGCTGTTTTAATTATTATGGCTTTGTAATATAGTTTGAAATCAGGGAGTAAATTCCTCCATTTTCTTTTTTTTTAGTTAGGAGGGCTTTAGCTATGCGAGGTTTTTTGTGGTTCCATATGAATTTCATCAGTAGTCGATCTATTTCTTTGAAGAATGTCATTGATATTTTTATTGGAATAGCATTAAATCTGTAAATTGCTTTTGGTAGGATTGCCATTTTGATAATGTTAATCCTTCCAATCCATGAGCAGGGGGTGCCTTTCCATCTTCTTGTGTCTTCTTCTATTTCTTTCAAGAGTTTTGTAGTTTTCTTTGTTTAAGTCCTTTATGTCTTTTGTTAGATTTATTCCTAGATATTTGAATCTTTTGGTTTCGATTTTGAAGGGGATGGATTTCTTAATTTCTTCCTCTTCAGATTGGGTGAACAGGAATTTTCTATCGGTAAACTATCACCACTTTTAAGTTCTCAAGTAACATAAATGTATCACAGGGATTCTCTAGAACAGTTAAATAGTGGGCTTTAGACATTGTCATTTGCATATGCATGTCTGTAAAAAGAAATTGAGCATAGGGGCCTTCCTGATGGTGCAGTGGGTTGAGCGCAGCTCTGTGGAGCTGTCGGCAGCTGGGGCGAGAGTTCAATGCCAGGCCTGGGAGATTCCCACAAGGCCCAGCAGACCTCTTCTGCCTCACTCGCTCTTCCCCTCTGCAGTGTATTTCCATCGATCTGCCTGTTCTGTTCCCCACTCTGTCTCTGGTGAATCCTCTCAATCCCCCCGACCTCTGGCTTGTACCCCAGCTCTTGTATGCATAAATAAAATAAATCTTAAAAAAAAAGAAATTGAGTATATATATACCAACATATGCATTCATTCCTTTAAATATTAATGTTTAAATTTAATTTAATGTTACTTAAATAGAATTTACTATGATCAAGCAATGTTATAAGAACTTTACAAATTTATTTTTTTACTCACTCATCTTTTATTTTTGAAATTTATTTATTTCTAATTGAGGTAATATTAGAATACCGCCATCAGGCATTGCTACTGTAGTGCACCCACTACAAAGTCACCCATAGACCATAACCATAGTCCATTTTACTTCCTTTCTTCTTTGTTCTTATCCCTCTCCCCTTTGGATGCTGCAGTTCTGTTGTCAGCTTTCAAGGATTCGTTTTTAAGCTTGTGTTTATCTGACCTTTAGTTTGATTTCTCTATATTCAATACATTGGTGACACCACTGTCTTTTTCCTTCTAACTTATTATACTTAACATTATTCTTTCTAGCTCCATCCATGTTGCTGCAGATGTCATGAGTTAATCTTTTTTGCTGAGTAATATTCCATTGTGTGTATATACCACATTTTCTTTATCACTCATCATTTATCACTTTTTTTGGCATTTAGGTTGTTTCCATAATTTAGCTATTGTGAATAGCACTGCAATAAACAACAAGGTACAAGTTTCTCTTCAAATCAGTGTTTTTGAATTTTTTGGGTAGATACCTAGGAGTGGAATTACTGGGTGGCATCACAGATCTACTTTAGAAGTTTTGTGGTACCTCCATACTGCTTTCCATAGGGCTGGACCAGTTTTCTCCATATCTTTAGCACTTGTTTCTGATCTTGATATGGGTTATTCTCACAGGTGTGAAATGGTATCTTATAGTGCTCTTGGTTTGCATTTCCCTGATGGTAAGTGATGATGAACTTTTTTTTTCATGTGCCTGTTTGCAGTCTGTATGTCTTCCTTGGAGAAGTGTCTGTTTAGTTCTTCTGCCATTTCTTGATTGGGTTATTTGTTTTCTTTATGTTGAATTTTATGAGTTCTTTGTGAAAGTTAGGTATCAATCCATTGTCAGATGTATTGTATGCAAGTGTTTTTTCCCATTCAGTAGGGTGTTTTCATTTTAGTTATGATTTCTCTTATTGTGCAGAAGCTTTTCAGTTTGGTGTAGTCCCAGTTGTTTATAGAAACAAATAGTGTGAAAATGCTATTATAGCTCAGAAAGGAAAAGGAGGGCTTATAAATATGAAATTCAGTAGAACTATGCCAGAAGTTTGACCAGTACCCGAGTTTAGATTTGTTATCTTATTTAAAAAGCAAGAAATGTTTAAGTTGCACTAATTCTTTCTGTTAAAAATAAGTTTTTTCTCTTAGCCAATTGCTTCCCAGTTATATTTAGTCCTTAATTCATATCTTTTGGTTAAGGCCTATAGGCACATTTCTGAGTTAACAAAAGGACACACCCCATTGCTTCTCTCTTGACACTACTGGGTTGGGATCTGTTACTTGATTCCATGTACTAATGAGACATGAAATATTATTCTTCTGCTAATTTAACTCAAGGAGGTCTATTGGGGATTTGCTTGAAAAATTGAGAGATGACTGGAGTGCTTAGCTTACAAATTATCTCACTGAAATACATGAGATTTTTTTTTTTTGGAAAAAAAGTCAAGAAAGTTGTATACAAAAAATATTTCACATTTTACACATATCATTTTCAGATAATTGTTATGTTATTCAGGAACTAATACCTAAAATAGGGACTGTCTTTTACAAAAATAATAAAGAGCGATTTTCTCTGTAAATTATAAGGGCTTTATTATTTTTCTGTTTCCACCAAATCTGAGCTCCAAATCTCACTTTAACAATTTGATAGTTTTCACTTTCTGACAAGAATATTTTACCTTGTTTTACAGTTCAGGATAACTAGTGCTATTATGGTCAAAAAATAAATATATTTGTATACATCAATGATGAAAATATCACGGGAAAAATTCAAACTCTCCTTAGTTTGAATGTACTTGCTTTATTATTTTTTTAAATTGAAGTGGCATTGTATTATAACCTTATATAACTTTTAGCTGAGTATCTTTAAAAAATCAATGTGTATATATGACATTAAGTTCATCATCAAAAGTTCAATTTTAAATGTAAATATACGGAGAAAAATAATTTTAAGAAAAACTACCCTAAATCTGAATGGTATTATATCCTGTATAATGCAAAGAAATTTTTGATAGTTGTTGATCAGTGTAGAATGAGTGGCATAACTGAATACATTAAGTTTACAAATTATACCATTTTTGTAGAATGTATTCATTCATTCATTTTGTAGAATGTATTCATTCATTCTTCATTTTTATTAAATTAAGGATTTTAATTTTCAAGCAAAGAGCAAATGGCCCAAAAACTCCTTGAGCTTAATACTCTGACTCATTCGTTTTCACATATTTTTCAATGTAATCCCTGCCTGTGAAAAGAAAATCGTTTATTAATGAAAAATTGCTGTCCTTTGCCTATCCCATCCCACTCCAAATCCCCAGTCTCCTTTCCCACAGGCAACCATTTTTATTGGCTTGGTTGTTTCTTCTGGTATTTTTCTCCATATTACTCACTGATTTTCTATGAAAGAAAAGCTATCTGAATTGGTATTTTCTGTCCTTCCCCCACACTTTACTTTCCTACTAAATAGCTTTCTGATCTAATAATTTTGTGGGCACGTTAGTATTTGGGTTTTACTTTATTACAACTGTGAAAATATTATTTACTACAAAAACCAGTGGTTTTTGACATTTTCCTTTTCATTAATTTTTTCTTTACAATTTTTCTCCTATTTACATTAGTTTTCAGTGTACCAACTCTCTGCTTTTAAAGGCTCTATCTAATGCTTATCAATATTAATTTTTAAGTGTGAAATATTTCAGATAGCCTATGAATTTCCTGAATTGTGAAATTCAGGATCAGTAGATCCTTCCAATCTACTTTTCCTATACAGATTGATTGTTCCCTTGGCCTGCTGAATTCTGTCATCCTAGGAAACTCTTTTGTAGGTGTATTTTATATTAGCTCTACTGTTTGCTAGGTTTGGTGACTTCATCTTTTTTTGAATTGTCTTATCTTTTTCTGAAGGAAATACTCCCATAGCTCTTTAGGAAGGTCCAACTCTTAAAATTCATTGCATATCCAAAATTTCATTTACTTTCCCCTCATACTTGATTGATAGTTTGGTTGGATATTGTGTTTTATGTTGAAATAATATTCCCATAACATTTTGAAAGCACTGAATTTCATGCCCATTTCATGCCAATGTGGATATGACCTGATTTTTAAAAAAAATTTAAGTGAGCTGGGGTATAGACAGGAGGTGTGTGTGGGGGTGGTGGTGAGAAGATTCACCTGAGACAGAGTGGGGAGCAAAACAGACAGATTGACTGAAACACACTGCTGAGGGGAGCAGCGGGTGAAGTAGGAGAGGTCTGCTATGCCATGTAAGAATCTTCCTGACTGAGAATAGAACTCACTCTGTAATGGCTGCTGATAGCTTCATAGTGCTGAGACTTTTTTTTTTTGAAGATTTATTTATTTATGCATACAAGCTGGGTGTAGGCCAGAGATGTGGGGGAGGGGGTGAGAGGATTCACCAGAGACAGAGTAGGGAGCAGAATAGGCAGATCGACTGAAATACACTGCTGAGGGGAGCAGCAGGCGAGACAGGAAAGGTCTGCTGCACCATATAGGTTAGCTCCCTGGCCGAGGATAGAACTCACGCTGCAGTGGCTGCTGACAGCTTTATAGTGCTGGGACTTAACCTCTTGAGCCACCAGGGAGGCCTTGGATATGACCTGATTTTTACTCTGTATAATTTTAGATTTTTCTTCTTACCTCTGGTACTCTGAAAATGCCATCACAATGTGCCATTAAAGGGTCTTTTCCCCTTCATTGTATTTTCATTGGGACTCTTTGTAAACTCATGGCCTTGAGCCCTTATACTTTCCCTTATACAGATCTTTTTAAAATTTTTCCTCTGTTTCTGTTTCTGTTCCATCTTTCTGTAATTTGTTATTCAGATGTTAGACATGATGGATTAATCCTCTAAATCCCTTTTCGCAAATATTTTTCAATGCTTTGTCAAATCACTTTTATTTTCTGAGATTTCTGTTATTGTATCTTTTAGATTCCTAATTGGATTTTTTCCCCAACTCTGATGTTTACATTTCCAAGTGTCCTTTCCTATTTTCGAATCATTCCTTTTCATAGTTGTTCTTGTTTGTATGATGTAATAATTTGCTTTATCTTTGTAATGGTATTAATGTAATATTTTCTCTTTTAACTTTCATATCTGATTCTTCAAGTTTTCTTTCTATTTTGATCTTTTTCAGTGTGGAGGCTTTCCTTAAATGTTTAGCGGTTTTTTGCTCTCTGTTTATATTTAAGAATGTAGCAGTAAGGAATTGATTTGAAATGTAGGTGAGGCTGAATGAATGAGTGGTATGTTGGGCTTTTCATGAGAGAATTCTTAAATATCAGTATTTTGGTTTGATCAGTTTCTTCAGAAAAAGTTCCTCTACCTGTGGTACTTAGGAAATATTATCCTGGCTGTAAGAAGTGTTCTGGGAGATACATAGGGGAAGGTGACTCTGGCGGGTTTCTCATCTCTGTCCTCTATTGTGTGTGAGTCCCAAAAGTCAACAGTCTGGTTCAAATTTTCCAGAAAATTAATCTCTGCTATCATGCTTAAGGTAGAGGTGTGATGGCAGTGAGAATTGGCAGTTTGCTTGGTTAAGCACGATTTTGGAGAAGATTATATAAGCTCAATCATTATCTGTATTGCTGTTGTATTGCTTTTATCTTCTGATCATGCTGAAGTATCAAGAATCTTCAAGTCTTCTAGCATCTCAGGAGTCTACAAATGAGTTCATTCCCTCAACTCTCTATAGCCATATTTGCAGATGAGATGGGAACTTGTTCTTTCCTGTTAGATCAATTACTCTTCTGTATGTACTTTCTACTCCCAATGTATATTGAAGCCTCTCATCGACCAATGAATCTCCTGCTTTTATACTGGAAGTTTATTTGGGCAGGAAAGTAAAGTGTGGGGAAAGAGTGTAAAATACCAATTTAGATATCCTTACATTGTGGTATTCTCCCTTTTTTATTCTTTTGTTAATTTTTATAGTATCTCAAGAGTCATGGAAGAGTACTGGTGTGGTGATTCCATACTGTTAATTAGGCTTTCACTCATTTCAAAAGTTCTGAACTTTCCCCTCTTTGACCATTACTTGTTAAAGCAAAGTTAGTGCTGTTTTTAGGCTGTAAGTTCTTCCTCATTGGTCTCACCCAGAAATTTATTTATCTTTTTGTAAATTCCACACTGTGCATGCAGTACAATCTTAAGCTCTTAGAAGACAGGAATACGGTTTCCAATTATGCAATATGTTTATTAAGAGCTCCATAACTGGTGCACCACAAATGAATGTAAGTGTTGGTGTTAGATGTTGATCTCTCTGTCCTTGGGGTATGAAGCTAGTTTCTGTCCTGTGGCCTCATGCATTCTATTTATTGCAGTGTGCCTTGGAAATATTATTTTCTATAGGACATGCGATGTATTCTTTGGTTAAAGCATTCATAGTTGAAAAAAGTCTACCATCAGTTTATTTATAGAAAATAGTATATACTTAAATGTATTTTGGGTGTGGGTAACTTGATGAATTTAGCATTGCTTTACACTGTCATCTTTTGTTTAGTTGTATTAGAAACTCTGTCCAGGTAAAGGATATATTCTAAGGAATCAGGCTATGCTTTGAATGCAAAAGTAGGAAGTGTTTCCAGATTGTATGGACTGGATCCAGAAACTAAGAAGGTAGAGAATGAGATTGTCTTTGGTTCTTCTAGACCAGTCTTCTGCTTCTACTCTTTTTTATGTGTCTGACCCTTTTTTCATTCTCTTCTATGGTGCTAGTTAAAGTGCCCAGTGGAGACTGATAACCAACTTTCAGTTTCATATTCAAACTCCCATGAGGAACTGATTGACCTAGTTTCCATAGTTTCCAAATAGCTGCAGTAGTTTCTCTGGAGAAAATGATCAAGCCAAAGTCAAAGAGTTTGAATATGGCTTAGTGAATTATTCTTTCCCACGAGAAAAGAGAGGTTCTTACGGAGGACTTAGGGTTTAGCAGATGCTGCAGACACTGTCTTTACATGCATGTAGTTCTGTTATGCTTTATGACATCTGGGGTATTTTACCACTACAGATTTCCCACCACAGATGTCTTGGGGAATTGTGGTTGAGTTTATGTATTATTTTCATAATAAAAGAACTGAAAAATGTTTTTGGAATAAAATGGAACTTTTTGAGGGGAGAACATATAAAATCCACTATTTCAGAATATGGGTAATCAGTCTGTATGAAATACCTTCTGGTTAAATTGAAGTATGGCTATATAGCAAGGAAACCAATTATATTTGTGTGACTTGGACAGAATTCTAAAGACAGTGGACTGGGTAGGTGGGACACAAATGTAATGAGAGGCAAAGGAGC
This sequence comes from Scalopus aquaticus, assembly GCA_004024925.1. Classification (NCBI taxonomy): domain Eukaryota; kingdom Metazoa; phylum Chordata; class Mammalia; order Eulipotyphla; family Talpidae; genus Scalopus; species Scalopus aquaticus. Next base: position 7,459 of record PVIJ01021896.1, read on the forward strand.
CCTGTATCATAATCATCCTTAACAGAAATGATTTTTTTTTTTTACATACAAGCTGGGGTACAGGCCAGAGGCGTGGGGCGGTGAGAGGGTTCACCAGAGACAGAGTGGGGAACAGAACAGGCAGATCAGAAGTATACTGCTGAGGGGAGCAGCGGGTGAGGCAGGAGAGGTCTGCCCCACCATGTGGGATTCTCCCCTGCTGGGAGTGAAACACGTGTTGCCGCTGCCGATAGCTCCACAGCGCAGCACTCAACTGCTGCGCCACCGGGGAGGCCCCTTAACAGAAATGTTAATGAAATAAGGCAGAAAAGTGAGAATTGGAGGAAAGGGGACATCATTGATACTGAGGATGAAAATTGGTAGAAAATGGTGCTTATTGGTTTGGGCAGAAAGGAAAATGTAGGAAGTCAGAAAATACCATGTTTTTGGTTTGAGCAAATGAGTGGATAACAATGCCATTTGCTGTGATAGGGGAGGCAGGAGGGGAAGGGTGGATTTGGGGGAAACAGTGAACTTAGCTTTAGGCAAGTTCAGTTATAGATTCCTGAAGACAACCTATGTAGTTGGGTATATGCGATACTAGTTAAGGAAAAATTTTCTACCAGAAGTGAGGGCTTAGAGTCAAAGTTAAAGGTATTTTTATTTTTGGGACTAGCTTTTGATGCAGAGATATATATGGTACATATAGGGTTTTAAGAATGCTTGGAATACTTTATTAATATCCATTTAAAAAATGCCTAATTATACATTTAAGCAAAGGCATGTTGACAACAGCATTATTATTTTCACAAAACATTCATGCATGGCATATACATAGAAATTTCAGTGATTTTCACAAAGCAGAACACTCCTGTAACCAGCACTCAGATCACGAACGGATATGGGGAAAGCACAATAGAGAGGATTGTACAATGAGCTGTATCAGAGAACTGTGGGTGCCTTGGTGGTAGGTGTGGTGTGAGGACATGCATCTGAATCATATATAGTGTTACAAACCAATAAAAAATAAACAAAAATAATAAACCAAACAAAAACAGACTCTTAGACTATAAGAATAAAATAGTGATTACCAAAATGAATGAGGAGGGGGTGAAGATAAATACTGTAAAAGGGTCTATTGTATGGCTGTGGATGCAAAGACCTTTGATGATATGCATAGTGTAGTATAGATAGAGATATATATGGTAGATAGCTGTCGATATCTTAATATATGCTTGTACACCTGACACCTAAATAATATATTAATTCAATAAAAAACTAGGAAATACATTGTAGCATGTAAAAAAAAAATTCCTGTGATCTATGTATTTCACTGTATATAAATTTACTGATTAATTTATTAAATTAGTAAATGCTTGTTATATATCAGAATAAAATGCTATTTGATACAGAAGAGACTTTTTGGGATTATGAAATTCAATGCCATTATTTAACAGATGAGAAAACTAACACACAGAAATGATGAGAATTATTACAGCTAGGTTTTAATCATTGTGTCCTGATTGCAATTTTGGGGGCTTTTTTATTCCATCATATTGCAACTTTTATATTATTTGGAATTCTTGTCATTTGTCTCCATTCTCCTATAAAAGTGAAGTCTGGGGCCTCCCTGGTGGCACAGCGGTTGAGCACTGCGCTGTGGAGCTGTCGACAGCTCGCGATGCGAGTTCGACGCCTGGCCGGGGAGAATCCCACATGGTGCGGCAGACCATGCCTCGCCCGCTGCTCCCCTCAGCAGTGTATTTCTGATCTGCCTGTTCTGCTTCCCACTGTGTCTCTGGTGAACCCTCTCGCCACCCTATGCCTCTGGCCTGTACCCCAGCTTGTATGTATAAATAAATCTTAAAAAAATAAAATAAAAAATAAAAGTGAAGTCCATCTCAAAATTTGTTACTTGTTACTTAACAAAATTTTTTGTTAAGTAACTGTACACTTCACTACAATGTAAACTCCCCAGATGCAGGGAGTTTTGTTCATTGAGATATTCTCAACACCTAGAACAGTGCCTGCCGCTAAAAAGGTCTACAGTGAATATTTGTGGAATAAAAAAAGAAAGAAAGAGGAGATGTACTTATTGAGATCACAGAATTCATCCCTAAGTGTTTTCTCTGGTGGTCCCTAACTATCTGGAGGTCAAAGAGGTAGATGCACAGCTTTATAAACACCATGTTGGTGTGGTATAAAAATTAGAATTTCCTCTTCTGTTCTTTGTTAAAATTTGATTCCCTTAGTCAGATAGATATTACTTTGTTTTAGTGCTGATTCATAGATTCGACCTAGAGCTAGAGACTAAGTCTTTAATTAGCAAGCTTAGTGAAAAAGCTTTTTTCTGATATAATGCTTATTTGCTCAAATGCTTCCTTTAAAGCTGTACAACAATTGGACTTTCTTGTGATAAAACTGAAAGCTGAGTATATCTTTTAAACATTCAACTGAAAATAGATCCAGACCTAGTTTTAGTCAAAGAACCTGATTGTCAGATTAAAATCTGTGCTGTACCTTGTAACTTTCCTGTTATTTTTCTATAACCATAGAAATGTATTTCTACATTATTCCCAAAAACCTCTTATAACAGACTGAAGAACTTTAAACACTATCTCCTAGATATTTTTGATATTTTGATATTTTATCAATATCAAAGCCCTACTAATTTACTTATGTGAAAAGATGTTCAAGTTTGTGTTGGTAGTCCAGCTCTTGTTCTAAAATTTATTTGAAAGAAATGTTGTTGGACTGTTGGCTTCTAATCTCTTGTTTATAGGATTTATAAAATATTGACTCTAGCAAGATTTTTTTGTCTTAAATTTGTTATATTCTTGTTTCTATTGAATATTAAATATTCCAGGTGCCAATGCTCCTTAAGGAGAAAACACAGAGGAGAGAAAAAAAATGTGAGCGGTAGAAGGCTACAGTGTGGATTCGTCCCTATCCGCACATAGGCGTCAACAAAAGCCTCGCAAGTCTGTGAACTCCCCTGGGTGGAACACTACCTCTTGAGCTCCCTTAGGGGCAAACTAAATTAGAGGGGGCTTTACCCCAAGATCACCTTGTAGGCTGGTAAGATGGAGAATTCAACTTCAAAAGTATCATCTTCATTTCTCAATTACCTTTTTAGAAGGCAGTTTCACACTTAGGAAGAAGACATTATTATCAGTTTAGTTAAACAAACACATTCTGTACTGCTCTAGTCTTTTAAGTATTTGTATTTCTCACTACTTCTGGAAAGAAAACAAGAGAATATGTGAAGAAATAATTTTTATTTTGGTCATTTTATTCCAGATATGGTAAGGAAAACAATATGGATGAAGGATAGTGGAACTATAAATATTTCTCTTTGATAAATGACATGATAATGAACTTTTTCTGTAGAAGGGACAGGGGAAGCATAGAAGGAGAAAGTGTACTTCTCTTGCCAGGTTCTGTAGAATGAATGGGTGTTCCAGCACCTTGCTCCTTCAGTGTGGGTGACTTCTCTCCACCTGGCTCTTAAAATCTGTCTTTCTGTGTATCTACCTACCTACCTACCTGTATATCTATCTATATCCATATCTTCTCTAGTACCTGAGTTCTACAACGTGCAGCTTCATCAGCCAATCATTCAACACCAGTAACTTCTGCAGTATCCATTGCCTTTGGCATGGGGTGCTTATTTGATGAAGATTCCTGTAGCTTGTGAATTGTGTTCAGCACCTGGGATCTCCAACATGCATCTTCTCCAGTGTCTGGCGTCAGCAGTCCAGATGGTTTCTCCATTGCCTGACTCCTATAATATGTGACTTTTCCAGTGCCTGACTCCCACATGAACTGCTTCATTAGTACCTGGCTTCTGGAACAGGTGCTGGTCAGCAGCATCCAGTGACCAGCAACTACCTACCTCTGGTATTTCTCAGGGTATCAGTGACTTTTCACTGTGATGCCACTAGAAAACACCTCCTATTTAACGTTTCTTTCAGCACTCTCCTGGAATACTTTTTAGTGAGTTCCAAGGCATGGTACTTCTCTGTGGATAGTTTTCTCAGTGGATGGATTTTCATTAAGTTCTAGTGTTACCTCTGAATGACTTCAACATCTACTGAACCACACTATGTTACATCTTTTTTACCAAGGTCTGGAATTTAGCCCTGATACAGGGTAGGGAGGGTGTCTGCTAGGGGTATTGACTTCTTTTTACATCTGCTATTCCTATATTCTTTAGAATTGTCTTTTCTTACTAGCCAATCCCTTATTCTGTCAGCCCCCTGTTTTAGTTAATAGTTCCCTATATGAAACTTTCTCTCATAAAATTGCTGTGTGGATTGTCTATTTATGCAGTCACAAAGAATATGTCCTGGAGTTGATTATTCTGTGCTAGCTTATTTTGAGATATGATGTATTTTTTTCTCTTTGTAGTTCAAATCTTATTTTTTATTTCTGTAGAGATTTTTGAATGATACTTTTAATATTTTCCATTCCTTTTATTTCCATTCTCTCAGTGATATCAATTATATATACATTGGAGTTTCTTTGCATTCCTTACTTTCTCTTTGATTTTTAATAATTTTCACTTCAGTTTTTTTAAAAAAAACTTCTTTCAAAACAACCCTTCATATTCCTGCATTTTTTCCATGACTTGTTACATGGCTTATTTTTCTTTCTCATTTCTTATGTTCATTTGCAACTTATCTTAAATTTTGTTTTACTAAGTCTTCCTTATTCTTGCCTGATTCTGTTTTGAGTTCCTATTTTATCAAGGCATTTATTTTACTTAGTATTTTATATTTGGTTACTTTTTAAATCTATTCAATAGCAATATTAGTATGAATATTATTCATCTGTCATTTGTTTTTTGCTCTCCTTTATTTTTCTGTTTATGTATTCATATAAATCTTGTGTTGGTTCTCATTTAATTGTTACACATCTTTAGATGAATTGAATTTCCCCCAGGCCAGGAAGCTCTATTTATTTTCTTATCAAACAGCTTGTGTGTATATTATTTCTATTAACCTTGATTTCCCTTTAACTAACTTCAGGTATACTCATAAAACAGTGTTTTTCTTCTACCTCATCATGAAGTTGCTTTGCATAAGCATGTAATTCCCTAGTCATCCCTTTCTCTTGCTCTCTCTGAGTGTGCTGCTAACTTTGAACGAAGATTTTTCAACTCTGTCAGATTTGCAGACATAGATGTTGTCTTGTAAGCTTCTTATATTTCAACTTAACTTTGCTGAACTTGACAGCCCTTTCTCATTTTGTAGTTGGAAACAGAGCGTGCATTTCTGTCTCCTTTTCTCTTTTGGAATGACTTCCAGTGGTAAATAGGTTTATCTTTATGCTGATGTTTTAATACTAAAGATTTGTTGGGATTTATAAACTAATGGGTGCACTATAGTGACTACACCTGAAGGTGGAGATGCTATACTTCCAAAATACTAACAATGATGTGAACCAATAAAGTATATATTAAAAAACACGAGAACTCTCTAAAAACCACCAAACTGTGTGTAATAGCCTCACTTAGTCTTTGGGTTGATGCTAAACATTAAGTTCATTTTGACATGCATTAATTTAAAAAATACAAATATTTTCAGTTGTGATACCATCTTTCAGTTCATTCTAATTAGGTGAAACTTAGGGAACGGTGTCTGTTCTGGTTTGTTGTCCATATCTTGTTGGACTATTTTGGTTACTGTGATATCCTCTGTGTGCTCCATATTAGTTTTCTGTGTGGTGCTTTCATGGGTTTTTATTTTCTCATTTTAGATCTCTTGTTATTTGCAGTGAACTAGATTTTATGTCAGTGATCAAAGTTCATGCTGAAAAAATGCTTTGCCTCTTGTGATATGGTTTGAGAATTTCAGACAGTTAAACTACCTGTTAATTTAGAAACAGATTTTATGATTTACTTGGCCATTAGGTTTTCTCTAAAGCCAACTTCTTTTTGTCTTGATTCTACCTTCTCACTAGTGGCTGCATTTTTTGTTTTACCATATCTACATTGTCTGCTACAGTTAGGCCTACATCAGTAGGAGGATTGTTTCCTGATGGGAATAGTCACTTCGAATTTGGCACATAAATTATGTGGTTCTCCAAATGGTAGCAGGAAAGTATATCCCTAACATCATTGAACTCTTCTACATATTTAACAGGAGCCCAGGCAATAGTGGAAGAAATGTTAGTTATTTAACTATTTCCTGCTAATTATTATAGATTATGTGGCTTCTTCTAGGTATCAGTGACACTTTGACAGAATCATTCTGGTGATAATCCTTAATACAAAAGAATGACTTTAGATATTGGAATTTTAGATTCTTTAGCAGGTTTATAGTGGATATATGTTCAAAAGGATAGGGTTTGTGTTTTATTTTATTAAACAAGTGGACAGTTAATGTCATCCATTTGTAGTAGGGTGAGCCAAAGACTAGGTTTTTCTCTCTCAGTGATGGGATGTGAATGGACTGCTGGGGAATGTTCCATAGTGGGAGAAAGTAAAATATAATACAAGGAAAAGTTACGGAAAAACCCAGTGAACAGATTCATTGTTGTATAACTCTTATAGGAAACTCTAGCCCTTTGGCTGGAAGAGTTGCAATGGTATTATTCTGAGAGGTAATTGAAAAGACTATTTAAGAAAGAGGCCATTTTTATGTGTTCTTTTAGATACCTGTTACACAATGTAGGTTTAATAAATAGTACATAAAATGTTACCTGTAGGGAAAAATTGCATTTTAAATCTCCATTTTCCCTGCCTCAGAACAGAATGTGAAACTAGTGTGTAGGAGATAAGGATTTATTCAGCAATCTCCACTGTACACTTTACACAGTGCTGGAGTATTAATAGTAAATTCTTCTGTTTGGGAGGGGAAATCAAAAGAGTTCTTTAGGAGCTGATATTCAGACTTTTACCAATATTCTGTTTCAACTCTTTTTTAAGTGTATATGTATTCCCTGGTATGTGTTTGATTATAGAGAAGCAGAAAAACACTAAGATTTAAAATACCAGAGGATCAGACTCCAGTAGCTTATGATGTTAGTAGCACCTAGAAGACTGTACATAAAGTGATTCCATAATAAAAACCATTCATTTATATAAGATGGAACACAGCTGTGAAGAACAGACCTGTAACCTCTGGATGGGCATGACTACATAATTTATGGGGTCTAGTGTAAAATGAAAACAAGGAGTCCCTTGGAAGAGTCCCAGCAGAGCACTATACCATGTGTGGGGTTCTTCTAAGTGCAGGGCACTGTGCACTTTAGTAGGTCTCATGTGCATGAAGCCAGTCCTTTCCTCTTGTGCTTACATAGGGTGCCAGGAAATCTTCTAATCCTCAGGCTGTCTACCCATCTTTCTCCCTGTTCTATTACCCATGTGTCTGACATTTTATCTTACAATACTGACAATACTTACACTCCTCCTTGGTAAGATACAATTACCCCTGAGTTATCAGTCAATGCAATCTTTGTTAGGTATGAATTTTGTAGATGCTTGCAACTGAGAGAAGGTTTTCTATGTGGGGGAATGGAGATAAACCTGGGGTAGAAGTGAGAGGGTGGGAGGCCACAGGATGCTGCCCTGGCATGAGAATCTTCAGTACCAGTGGCAAGGAGGCATCCTATTGAGGGTGGGATCCATTATGGATGCAGAAATGGTTTGAAAAAGAGTTTTAATGTTTCACTGTTTACATGGGTTTTATGTAAGGGTGACCCCTCTCATGTTGAGTAGATGGTGGCCTAAATTGCTGATATTTGTGAGTTTGGGTGCGTGTATCCATGTGCTAGTGAGTTGTAAGTCAGACGTATTAAAGATGATAGGAAGTACTCTTCTGACCTGAAAATTCTGGCTGCTGCTTTCATGCCTCAACATATTCTGCAGCAGTTTACCCACTTTTATGCCTCACAACTCCAAAGAATTCCTCAGGTTAGTTTTCATCTTATTTTATAAAATATCATTCATTACTACAGAACAGAGGTTGGATGTTTTCAATGTGAGAAAACCTAAACTTTCATAGTGAAGCATCAACTATCCATATACCTCTGGGGTGCATAAATTATGCTAATTTCTTCTGTCAATATATAGAAGGGCAGGATATCAGTTCCTGTTATCACTATAGAGCTGCATGTTACAAACAACCAAAAAAAAAAAAAGCCCTCAAAAGTTTGCAACCACCCAAAACATGGCGGCAAACAGACGCTAGGATCAGGCTCTCCTACAAAAAATCGATTCATGGAGAAAAATATCCCTAACTTTGAGAGCTGTCTCGAAGAGAACCGGATACCCTACGCAATACAATCGACCCTGGCGGTGCTTTGGACTTATAAATAAACTGAAGAGTCGGAGTAAAGAGAAGAGAGAGGACATCTAATCCCACACAAAGGAGGAGGAGAGAGGAGAGATGGACGGACCAGCTTCCCCTGAGAGCCACTGAATACAAGGTTAGAAACTGCGGTGAGGTCGGAGGGCTCCGGCCAGCCGACTGGGAGCGCGACCCCCACTCCCCCACCCCACGACCCCGCTCTCTTCCCTGCTTGGCAGCCCTGAGGAGCAGGAAAGCGGGAGGGTCACTGTGTCCCACCCCCACCTGGGGCTAGGTAACATCTCAAAGGGGAGAAAGTCCAAGCAAGAAACCTCCCCCACTGTCTGCTAGTTGATAGATTAGCCAGAAAAACTGGTTGGGCTGGAAAACCTCCTGCGGTGACAACCTCTTTCTGGGCTTTAGAATGCAAATGATTAGGAGGGGAAGGATAGAATTTAAGGACTATTGACTCACAATCCCCAAAACCCCTCCTATACCTGTTGCAAAATAAAATCTCCAGGATGGAATTTAAAGACTATTGACTGACAATCCCCAAAACACCTCCCATACCTGTTGCTGGGAAAAAAAAATCTCCTGTTGATAAACTCTCTGGCCACACCCTCCCCTGCAAAGTGTCAGCATCTTGGCACACGGAGGGCAGCAAAAAACAAACAAACAAACAAACAAAAAAAGACCACAACAGGTGGTGAACACGGCCCAGCACTTGCCACTCCTTCCAACTTCTAGGCGGCTGCACACTGGCACCCTAGAAACTAGGTGAGGTGAAACGCTGATCAACAGCCACCCACAACCTCCACCCCTGCACCCCTTTGTGGAGTAGCAGGCCCCAAGCAGCAGAAAACAAACTAAGACCGGGAGCTCCCAACCACCCCCACCAGACATAACCCCAGGGGCAGGAATAGCCCCAGGCAAACATCGGAGGAAAGGGGGGGAGAGGGGAAAAAGAATAGAAAGACTCCAAGCAAGGACTAATGACAGCAGCAACAACAAGACAACAACATATGTCGCTGGAAAGGAGGGGCTGAACCTCAGCAGGGGACCCAACCAGAAACCCCAGAACCTGGGAGCAAAAGGACTACAGAACTCCAAATTCACATCTCCCCAATATGTTATTTTCTTTATTATTATTTTTTATTTTTTACTAGTTTATTATTATTATCCCTTTTATTCTTTTTACTATTATTTTATTTTATCTTTTTTACTATTTTATTATTATTATCCCCCCCTTTTTTTTTTAAACTTTTAACTTACCTTTTTCTCTTGGTCCTTCATTCCTACTTTTCTTCATCTCCATTCCCCTTTTCTTTCCTCTCCCTGTTTTTTCTTTCTTTCTTTTTTTTCTTTTTCTTTTTTTTCCTCTTTTCCCCTTCCTCTCTTTTCTCTTTTCTTTCTCTGTTACTACAAACCACCCCTTCATCTTCGCTAATTAAACTCGAACCGGAAACACACTGGAGACACGCCACGAGAAACACAAAAAAACAACAAAGAATAACAAGAAAAACCAGAAGCTATCTAGTCACAGCCAAGGCAACTCAGACACTAGGGAACCGCAAACACTCCTGAGCAAGTAAAACCAGAAGTCATGCCCGCCAGCACCAGTGGAAAACTACGAACAGAGCAAAGCAGAAAACCAACAATGGGAAAGAAAAAAGTCACAAATGACCCTCAAAACAATACACCACAAAAAGAAAC
>PVIJ01021897.1:0-17442 GCA_004024925.1 Scalopus aquaticus
CACACACACACACACACACACACCTGCATCTTAAAACCAAAAGGTCTTCACTTTCACCCATCTCTCCCTTCTTACCCTCAGGGAGCCCCTAATGCAGAGAGGGGTCTCCATAAAAAGGGAGGCTCCATGTCCCCTGGCTCCTAGTGAAGGGTGAGCTGAGCAGCCAGAGGAGACTTTTTTTTTAATTATATATTTTTATTGTTATTTATATCTTTTACATTTTGTATTCCCCTTGGGTAACCCACCACCAATTAGCCCGTGATCCATTTCCGTGGTCCCTTGTGTCCTTTTCTACTCCATTTTGTGCCCTTATCCTTCCCTTTCCCCCACCCCGCCAAGTGTCTCTCTTCAATTTGGTTTCCCTATAGTCCTGTTATAAGTGAAACCATTAGATATTTTTCTTTCTTTCTGGCTTGTTTCGCTGAGTATGATCCTCTCTAATTCCACTCATGTCACTGCAAATTGCATGTGTTTATCTTCTTTAAATGCTGAATAGTATTCCATTGTGTATATGTACCACATCTTCTTGACCCAATCATCTATTTTTGGATATCTGGGTTGCTTCCATACCTTTGCTATTGTGAACAGTGCCGCAATGAACATATGGGTGCATGTATCCTTCTGGATTAGCGTTTTTGTGTCTTTGGGGTAGATTCCCAAAAGTGGTATTGCTGGGTCGTATGGAAGCTCCATGTTTAGCAGTTTGAGGAATCGCCATACAGCTTTCCATAGTGGTTGGACCAGTTCGCATTCCCACCAGCAGTGTAGAAGAGTTCCTTTTTGTCCACATCCTTTCCAGCATTTGTTGTTGCCTGTATTTTTAATGTGTGCCATGCTCACAGGTGTGAGGTGGTATCTCATTGTGGTTTTGATTTGCATTTCCTTAATTATAAGTGATGTTGAGCATTTTTTCATGTATCTCTTGGCCATTTGCTTTTCTTCTTTGGTGAAGTGCCTTTTTAGCTCTTCTGCCCATTTTTTGACTGGGTTATTGGCTTTGTTTTTGTTGAGTTGTGTGAGTTCCTTGTAAATTTTTGTTATCAGTCCTTTATCGGATGTATTGTGTGCAAAGATCTTTTCCCAGTTGGTAGGATGTCTGTTTGTTTTGGTTAATGTCTCTTTTGCTGTACAGAAGCTTTTTATTTTGATGTAATCCCACCTGTTTATCTTGTCTTTCACTTCCTTCGCTTTGGGGGATGTATCTTTAAAGATTTTGCTGAGATATATGTCATGTAGAGTTTTGCCTATATTTTCTTCTATAAATTTTATGGTTTCAGGTCTTACATCTAGGTCTTTTATCCATTTTGAGTTGGTTTTTGTGCAGGGTATGAGGCAGTAGTCTAGCTTCATTTTTTTGCATGTGGCTGTTCAGTTTTCCCAGCACCATTTATTGAATAGACTGTCCTTGTTCCACTGCATTTTCTTTGCTCCTTTGTCAAAGATTAGTTGTTCATATATATGCGGCTTTAATTCCGGCTATTCTATTCAGTTCCATTGGTCTTTGTGTCTGCTTTTGTTCCAGTACCATGCTGTTTTAATTATTACAGCTTTGTAGTATAGTTTGAAATCAGGGAGTGAAAATTCTCCGTTTTCTTTTAGTCGGGAGGGCTTTAGCTATGCAGGGTTTTTTGCGGTTCCATATGAATTTCATCAGTATTTTATCTATTTCTTTGAAGGATGTCATTGAGATTTTTATTGGAATAGCGTTGAATCTGTTAATTGCTTTTGGTAGGATTGCCATTTTGATAATGTTAATCCTTCCAATCCATGAACAGGGGATGTCTTTCTATTTTCTTGTGTCTTCTTGTATTTCTTTCAACAGTGTTTTATAGTTTTCTTTGTATAAGTCTTTTACGTCTTTTGTTAGATTTATTCCCAGATATTTGATTTTTTTGGTTTCGATTTTGAAGGGGATGGATTTCTTAATTTCTTCTTCTTCAGATTGGGTGTTTGGATATAGGAAGGCCACTGATTTTTGTGCATTGAATTTGTATCCAGCTACTTTACTGAACTCGTCTATAATTTTGAGTAGTTTTTCTATGGGGTTTTAGGGTTTTGTATATATATTATCATATCGTCTGCAAACAGAGACAGTTTAATTTCTTCTTTTCCTATTTGGATTCCTTGAATATCTTTCTCTGTTTGCTCTGGCAAGGACTTCCAGTATTATATTGAAAAGGAATGGTGAGAGTGGACATCCTTGCCTTATTCCTGATCTTAATGGAAAGGCCTTTAGCTTCTCACTGTTGAGGATAATGTTGGCTGTGGGTTTGTCATATATGGCTTTTATTATGTTGAGATATGTTCCTTCTATCCCAAGGATTTCAAGGGCTTTTTTCATAAATGGATGTTGCACTTTGTGAAATGTTTTCTCAGCATCTACTGATATGATCATATGGTCTTTATTTTTCTTTTTGTTGGTGCGTTGGATTACATTGATTGATTTTCGGATGTTGAACCATTCTTGTGTCCCTGGAATAAATTCCACTTGGTCGTGGTGTATTATCATTTGGATGCATTGTTGAATCCTGTTGGCTAAGATTTTGTTAAATATTTTTGCATCAGTGTTCATTAGAGAGATTGGTCTGTAGTTTTCTTTTTTGTGTTTTACTTATCCTTGGGGAGAGACTTGGAGGAGACGTATGCTAGAGACATGGGAAGGGGAAGGGCTTGCTGCATGGCTTTGGACTTGCACCTGGGATTTGGGGGACTTGTTGGAGAAACATGTAGACACACTTGGAACAGTTTATGAGAGACCCATGGGGAGGCTGACGATGGCAGCCATTACCTTGATTCATACTTTGATTTTGCTCTTTTCATACCAGACTTGCCTGGCCCCTTTTGACCCTTTCTTATGGGTCCCTGTGCATACTTCCCTGTGCAAGCTCCATCTTTTGTGTGTGTTCTTGAAAAATGAATACAAGGAAGAGCTAAGTCTTCAGTAAGTGAATAAGCTGTGCTAAGTATCACCACCAAGGAACCACCTGGTGTCCCCTCCTGTGCTAACAGGCTGCCTGGGACTCCCCATCTGGGTAATATTTGGTTGGAAAGAGGCAGAGGGAGGAGAAGAAGGGGAGATGGAGGGTCAGGGGGAAGCTGATTCCCCTGAGCTGCTCCCCTGCAGCCTCATGAGGAAGGGCTGTGTCTGTGGGGAGCTGAGGAGATCACGAGGGGTGCTGAGGAGCAGGAGCCTCCACGCCCTGCTGAAACAGGAAGGCACAGGAAAGGAGGGGTCTTTCAGTGAGGAAGACTAGGGAGACACCCCACACCTTCCTTCCTCCTAGGGACCACCTGTCCAGCAAGCACAGTGAGAATTCACAGCAAGCCCCCTACCCCCCACCTTCCTCCCTGTAATGAGTCCACAGAGTCAGTCCCCCAGTCACCAGCAGGGCAAGGACAGTGAGAAGGGACCAGGGGGAGGAGCACAGAGAGGAACAAGGGACCAGGTGACCTGGGGAGGTAAGAGGGGAACCCCCACCTGATCTGTCCACAGAGAGCACCACCCAGGGCCCCAGCTGGTGCCTCTGCCATTGGTCCCCTTTCCAGTGAGGAGGGTCCAGGTGTCCCGGATGGGCCCCAGGGCAGCTCTGGAGCAGGACACAGCAGAGCCCTGACGTCTCCAGGCCAAAGTCTCGGCCCAGCCACTGTGGGGCCTGCAGAGCCAGGTCTCCCCGCCCTGCTGTGGGCTGGTTTCCAGGGACAGGGGGAGTGCTTGGCTGGGAGGGTGGGGGCTCCCAAAGCTAAAACAGACCTGAGGTGGGGGTTCTCTACAAGTTCACCACAAGACCTGTCCAGGGACACCAGAGTCCACCTCTGCCTTCACCTCCCCCGAGACCGCAGGAGGAGTGGCTTCCATAGTCCCTTCAGTTCACAATCAAGAGGCAGAGGGTGACAGAGAACTTGTAAGAAATGTAAAAGGGAACAAATGAAATAAGGACCCAGCCAAGGTTTTCAGGCCATGAGGCTCTGAGCTCCGTGTCCACATGACCCTGAAAACCAGGGGCAGCTGCCCGGCTGAGCAGCCCCTTAGCTGGGGAGACCAGCCTCAGTCACTCCAGACCCTCCTGTTCCCCACTCTCCCCCTCAGTGAGCCCCCAGGCCCCTCCTCAGGCCTTGGCTTCACAGGGCAGTGTCCCTCTGTCCAGCTGTACTTCCTCCCACACCCAAGCCTGCTCAGGGAGACTCAGTGCCTCCCTTTACTCCTTCCCCCTCACCAGGTACTCCTGCCCCCCTACACTACTCCTTGCTCCTGCCTCTCTGCCCAAGAGACCAACTCCTGTGGGGGAGAAGCAGCCTCACTCTCCCCTGTCAGTCAGCTCTGTTCCTTCCTCCTGGAGTTGCTCCCTGCATCAGGTGTCACACATGAGACCCAGCTGGCTCCACAACCTTCTAGTTCACACCCACAGGTCTGGTGGTCCCCTGAGCCCCTCACCATTCCCCCTCTATCCCCTCCTCCTCTGAGGTGACCCCTTCCTTGACTAAAGCACAGGAGGGCAGAGGAGAGGCCCCAATACTGAGACACACTGTCCCCCCCAAGGGGACCTGCCCCCTAGTTCTGGGCCTTCCCTTCCCCTCCCCCCTGCAGGGTGAGGCCTCTTGCCTGGAGCTGCTCTCAGCAGGGGACACTCCTCCCCCTGGGGAAGGGTGACCACTGGCTGCCCAGGGCTCAGGTGGTCAGAGCCCAGGGTTCTGCCTCCCAAGAGGTCAGCCTGCTCCTCCCCTTTCCACAGGAGAGATGGACAGTCTCAGCGGGGAGCAATGGAGCCCACATGTGAGACACCTTCCCCAAAGGTGGTAACAGTTCAATTTCCCTAAAGGATATGCTGGGGATGGAGGTAGGAAGTGTCTTCTAGAACCTTCAATGAGTGTCCCACCACCCCTGTCTCCCAGGTCACAGGAGGGGAGAGTTCTTGGGCCTCAAATGACCCCAAGAAGCTGTTTTCCCAAGAGCAGGCTGCAGAGAGCTCGGCCACAGCAGCTGCCTAGAGCCCCCTTTTTTGAAGGAGCCATCTCCGCTAACTCCTCTGGAGGGGAAGATGCCCCAGAGACAGGTGGTCTCCACAGACTTTGTCCCCTAAAATGGAGAAATAGTTGAAAGAGAACCAAGGGAGCCACGATGTGTGGGAAAGTCATGGAAAGACGTATTTTTTTTTTATAAATGGTTGAAATGAATCTCAACCTGTTTTTTAAAAAATAGCTAAGTTCTCCTGCTCCCCTCCAAACCAGAACTAGGGAGTCACAGGACACAGATGCTACTAAGTCATGGATCCAGCAGACGTGCCTGCGGGTGCGGGGAGAGGAAGAGGGACACGGAACCAAGAGGCGCGGGTTCAGCCCAGACCTTCAGTGCAGCTGCTGTAAGATCTGGTGCCACAGCCACTCCCCAAGGGTCTCATTAGCACCCTATAAATCTTCACCTGCAGAAGGTGCTCTTCCCCCCACCCCAATTGTCCCCAGCCTGTGGGCCATGTGGATCCTAAACTCACCCCAGAACTGGGCACACCACCTACCTCCTTGCTGAAAAGGGGACAAGCCAGGCAGCCCCACTGTCCCAGGCTCTGCACTGACGGGGGTGGGCTCAGAGGTGAGTGCCAGCACCCCAGACTCTCTCCGTCTCTGCAGACCCCACACCTGCACTTCCTCTCACCTGCTGGCCCTTCAAGCCACCTCCAGCCAGACTCCTCAGCCTGACTCCTGGGCTCTCAGGCTCTGCATCAGCCACCAAATCACCTGTGGGGTTTCTGAGAACACAAATACTCCCCGATTCAGCAGCTATGGGCAGAACCTGAGAACGTGCCTTTCTAGCGGGTTCCAAGTTGATGCTGATGTGCTAGGCAGGGACCACACTTTGGAAGCCTCATCTGATGCTTCTGTTCCACCTATACACACTTGGCGTAACTGGCCTGGGGGTGTCCTGGGCACAAAGATGGGGACTCTCTGTACCCCAAGACCTTAGGGTTTAATTCTTAGAGAGATGGGGAGCCTTTTGAAGTTTTTATCAGATTTATATGATTTGGGAGATTATTTTACCTATATTATAAAATGTTTTAAACATTTACCATAGTAGACAAACAGTGTAACAAATGGCAGCTTATGAACACCACTCACCCTCCTCTCAGCTTCAAGCATATTCCTCTACCCACCTGCCCTCCCCAGCTCCCCGGAGTATTGTGAAGTAAACCCCAGATTTTACACCATCTCATCTATCAACAGGTCTCCTTCCTGCCCCCTCACACCCGTGACACTACCAGGCTTCCCCTGTCATGCCACCACTCAGTGGCCACTTGGAAAAGAGACTTGGTAGGCTGGGAGCAGAGACCCAGGCAAGGCCAGAGGGGGAGACGCCCTCAGTCCTGTCTGCACCCCACTACTGAGACCAGATGTGGGTGTTGGAGGTGGGAATGAAAAGGACCTGGCAGTGGGGGGTTTATTATGGAGGCAGAAGAGACTGGACTGACTGGTGACTGGGTGTGAGGGGAGGGAGGAAGTGGAGAGTGACCACAGAGGACCCCCCTCAGGCAGGGGACAGTGGCTTTGCCAGGCTGGGGGTGGGGGGAAGGTGCTGGAGGAAAAGAAAGAATTCGGATTTAGTCACATTTGTGTTGTCTTCCTTGTTAGACACCTGGGGCAGGGGGGAGCAGGTGGAGGAGGCAGCAGAGCATGGGGTCTGGGGTCCCAGGCGCGGTCTGGCTGCAGACACACACTGCTGCAGTCAGAGCTGGGGGTGGGGATCAGCTTCCTCCAGCACCTTCCCAGCCACCTCCCAGCACACCCAGGGTCCTACTTGCTACAGCTGGAGCCCTCCCAGATGGGGCCCTCTGAGGGCAGAGATGCTCAGTGCAGAAAGAGTCTCCTAATGCCCAAAGCCGGGTCAGGGTCAGAGGCCCCATGAGGAAGGCCACAGTGGGTGACCATGACCCATCACTGTGCCTGGCTGGGCCCGAGACCATGAGCCACACCCAGCCTCGCCCTCAGCCCCCTGGAGACTGGAGAGTTTACCTCCTGCCCAAACCCAGGGCTGTGAGCAGATCAGGGCAGCCCTGCGGGAGGTCAGCTCTGGTCTCTCCACCTCTGCTGCCTTCACTGCCCACTGCAGGCTCCCCCCTGCCCTTAGGGCTCAGCCAGGCCCCTCATGGCCTCCCTGAGCCTGCCCCTTCATCCCCCCTGCACAGCCCCCTACACATGTCCTGAGGCCCCACCAAACTTCACCTCCCCCCACCCTGACCCTCAGCCCTCCCACCCCTCACCCACCCAGGCCCTTTGAGCTCAGCTTCTGGCTCCAGCTGCCACTTCCCCTTCCCATTCCCACCCCCACTGCCCAGGGCTCCCCTAATGCTGAGAGAACAGGGCCACCCACTGAGAACACCCACGCCCCTCTCTCATGGGCAAGAGTCCAGTCAAGGTTGACAAGAAAAGCAGAAAAAGAAAATACCCAGATTCACAAGCCCTTTGGGCCCTGGGGCTTAGGACTTGGGGACAGTTACTAAAGTCTGTGTTGCTTATTTTACCTTTCCTGCTCTTCTAGTTGTGAATTTTGGATTTAATTTTTTTTAATATTTCAACAGGTTCCTTCTTCAGACTAGTTCCAAGCCAGGATTGCTTTAGGGAAAACAAAACAAAACAAAATAACAACAACAACAACATCAAAAAATACACCCTTCATTGCACCATTCTTAATTTTTGCCTGCTTTTTCCATCACTTCTAAATTTAAAATGGAGGATTATCTGCATCAGTGTGTCATCGTGTCTGTCCAAGTAACATGATAATGTCTGTGTTCAGGGTCTGTTGTCGCCTCTCTGGGAAGGGCCAGACCCCGATGCTGCTCCACCTGCAGCTGAGCTCAGGTCCCCAGGACAGGACCTGCCATGGGCCACGTACCCCTGGACCCCCAAATCTGTGCATCACCCCCTCCCCATCCAGCACCCCCTCCCCATCCAGCACCCCCTCTCTGACCCATGCAGCCCCAACCTCCCCTGTCACATCTGAGTACCTAGGTCAAGGGTGTGAAGGTGAAAGGGGGGGCACAGCTCACTGACGGGGAGCACACGCTCTGTGCAGTGACAGGAGTCGCTGTCCCCATCTGGGTGCCGCCCTCGGGAGCCGCATCTCCCCAGCCCCCTGCTCCCAGGCCAGGCTCAGAGGCTCCTGGGGTCTCTCTCATGAGGGGAGATGACACCTGCAGGGTCAGTTTCGGGGCTGCTGCCCACCAGCCAAGCAGACCCCTGAGCTAAGAACCAAGACCCCAGCGCAGCTCCTGTGACCACCCCAGCTGTGGGGACGGGGCCAGGGCCACGGCAGAGGGGGTGGGGAGACACCCCCGGCCCAGCAGGTCATTCTCCGTGGAGCTGAGGAAGGGAATGAGCCTGGTTCACAAAACCTCAGGAAATGCAACAGCTCAGCTGAAGTTGAAAGATATTTAGAAAATATCGAAGGGACACAGTCAGCCTACCATTAATAAAAAGAACAAACTCCAGTCACATTTATAAAGGTTTCCATTCTTACTTACTTATTATGGGCTAGATACCGTATCATGATGGTTATATTATATACTTTTATCTTTATACATTACCTCTTATGTCATTCCCACAAAATCCCTCTACATCAGATTATTAGTGTTTTTTGCAGATGCAGGGACTGAGGGAGGCTCAGGGAGGTCAGTTATTCTCATCAATATCATCAACATCCCGCTGGTCAGCGGGAAGGGGGCAGGATTTAAGTCTACACTGTCCAACTCCAAAGCCTTTGCTTTTCCGTTACATTACACTCATCTCTCCTCCACCAAGTATGTCTCTATCATATCCTTGCTGCAAAAATGTTTTTTCTCCAGAGTTAGAAACACTAATGAAATGACCCAAGGCTTTCAGCAGAGACTTGGGACCCAGGCCCCGCCTCCTTCTCCCCTGCGCCGCCTGCCCCTGCGGCCTCTTCAGCCACATCTGACCACAGGGCAGGACCCGGCGCTGTCCAGGTCCCAGGTCACCTTGGGTGGGTCACTCGTCTCTGGGTCTCAATAAAAAAGAGAATTGAAAATGAGATAGATCAAGCAGCATTTTCCAACAGGTCCCCAGAATCCTGGGTCCCGTCCTGTGGGCACCTCACAGGGTTACCAGGTGTTGGGGGGGTGGTCTCAGGAGGGGCCAGACCTACCCAGAGCTCTGATCCCGGATCTCTCTCCTACATGGGGATCTGGGTGTGACTGTGAAAGACAACACCCTCCACACTTGCTAGGATGGAAATGAAAAGTTAGAAAACCATTACTGCAGGCAAGACCATCACTGAGGTCCTGTCGCTCCAAAGTCCTTCACCTCGCAGGTGATTCTCCGTCACCGTCACCTCATCACCCCTGAGAGCACTTTCCCTCTGGTTTCCTGTCAGAGTTCCCTGGCTTCCAGGACAGGCTTTCTGTGGGAATAAAGTGTTCTCATATTTGTAAATTAATTCAACAGATTACCAGAAGTTTTGTTCATTAAAATCCAATGTTGTACAGAGAGTCAGTCACCCACAAGGACTGATAGAGAGTGTGATGAGGGAGGGTGTGTGAGAGTGGCCTGACTCTGAGGGCAGCGCTGTGAGTGGCCTGACTCTCTGAGGGCAGCACTATGAGTGTCCATGGAAAGTCTAGAAGGGTTTGCTTATGTCAGAATAGAAAATAGTGTTTGCTGAAGAATGGATGGATGGATGGAGTGAATGCACCGTATTTCTCTCCAGTGTCAAGGGCAGTGCAGGTCTCAGCAGCCCCAGGGCGCTAGTCACCCCACACTCCCTGAGGCTGCTCTTGCTCCAGCATTGAACAGTCTGAGTCCCCCGCCCCTTCTGGTCACCAAGGAGCTCAGCTCCCGGGTCACTGTCATCTCTCCATCCCACTCCTCCTGGTGGCTTCTCTAGACACCGAGATAACCCCACACCCTGAGTCTCAC
Source organism: Scalopus aquaticus (assembly GCA_004024925.1). Taxonomy (NCBI): domain Eukaryota; kingdom Metazoa; phylum Chordata; class Mammalia; order Eulipotyphla; family Talpidae; genus Scalopus; species Scalopus aquaticus. The sequence goes on from PVIJ01021897.1 coordinate 9,919, forward strand.
TTCACCTCTTGATCTCACCTCCAATGACTTGAACCCCTTGTCCTATCCCTCCCCCTTCACTGTCACACCTTAATTTTGTCATCACCTGACCTGGAGTGTCTCCATCATCTCCACTCTCAGTATCTCCCGCTGTGCCCAACCCCTCCCGTCTCTGCAAGTCACTCTCTCCTGCCACCTTCCAACAGTGTGTCAACTCCCAGACCCCCAAGCCCTGTGACCCTGTCAGGAAGAGTCTTGTCCCTTCCAGCCTCACCCTGCCAGAGTCAGACCCACTGTTCTCGTAGCTTCCTTGAACACCCCACTCCCTTCTCCCTCACTCTCCACCACACCAGCCTGGCAAAGCCCCAGCCTGGCTGAATCCACCCCCCCTTCACGCCTGCGTCTAAGCAGCTGCAGTGGTTGGACAGAAACGCTCAAGCAGCTCAGAGAATATTTATCATCACAGACTTCAGTTAGCCCTTAGAAGTGCCCAGCACTTTCCTGGCCACTCACTCACACACTTTCAAGCAATGATTTCAGAGTTTCCTCTTCATTACACCCCCTCCGCTGCACTCCCCACTAATACACCCCCTCACTGAGCACAGCCCCCCACCAATCACCTCCTCCAGGACACGCACCAGGACCCCCCTCCCCTGCCAGATCCCTGCCTCTGACGGGGCCACATCCACCAGCACCACACACCACACTCCCTGTCTCAACGAGTAAATCCCAATACTTGAAAACCTTCCCCACCCCCAAACTGCCGTCTCCTCCTGCCCTGTCCCTCAATAGAACAATGTAGCCATAACTGTACAGGGTGACCCTGACAGCAAGGAGACCTCCGAAGATAACGAAATAACGGGATAGCAAATAACGGGATAGTGTCAGCTTGAGACTCATAAGGGCCAACTGAACATCGATTAAAGTAATCACAACAAAGATATAAATAACAATAAAAATATATATTAGAAAAAAAAGAAATGAGCAACAAATGCCTGGATACTGGAGGAAGTTGTTTTTTGCTTAATAAAAAATGGCAAAAACTTAAAAAAAATAAAGTAATCACAACAAAGGATTTAAACACATTGACACTTTGTGGTCCGCTCACATATTAGTACGTGTTTTTGTCACCAGTATCAGGTGGCCGCTCACGTATTAATACGTGCTCATCTAGTCTCCGGTTTTTCACGCCACAGTGGATTTATTTGGAACTATTAGGAGCTATTTCTTTGCTCGTACTCAGTCTAGAAGCTTTTCACATTGTTTTGGTGAAAGTGTAAGGTGTTTTATGAGAGATATTACAGTTTTTTTAATATCCAGTAGTTCAGGAGTTGTGTATGTTTTATTGAATGCTGATACCATTCATGTGGTGGCACAGAAAATGGCCAGCCCCAAGGGCTGGTAAATTTAAAGGGCATCGGCACACGAAGTGTTAAAAATGGTTCTTTATGGTTATGCTAAACATAAACTCATTGGTTACCTTTGGAGGATTCTGGAGAACGAACTCAATATTCTGAAAACTGGCAAATAAAGAATAAAAAACGATATTAACCCACCTTTGTTACATAAATCATAATGAAAGAGTAGATGAGGTGTAGTTTCTCTATACAAAAAAAAATAAAGAACAAAATAATAAAATTTGAATATCACCATTTCACAAACCCTAATAAAATCACGGACCCAGTCAACACTCAGCTGTAGCTGGCTACTAGGATCCTTCGCCCCCTGGTGTCCAAGCACAGCACAGCACCTCCAATGGCTCACCGTTGCGAAAAATAGATTCTGAATCATATCTTAAATCTCACCACTAGTTGACAGGGGAAATGCAGGGCAGAGGAACATGGCCAATGAATAACAAAGGGATGCAGTTAGCAACATTTAAAATGCAGAAACTTCTATAGAAAACATGTCATTTCTTCAACAAATAAATGTTAAGAAAAAAAGATTGAGTCTTAAGTCCCCAGTCTAACCATAAGAAAAACACCAAGTGCAAAAGACCAAATGACAATAATAGAAAATCCCAAAAAAAAGAGGGGGGGGGGCAACATACAAGTAAGACAAATTTCTTCAATCTTCTTTTAGAAAAACTTCAACTTTACAGAAAAATCAAGACAGAGGTGTGAACAGCCCCACAAGCCTGCACCAGTGTTTCCGTCATAACATCCTCTGAGTCTAGTGTGCTGTTATAACTAATGAATAATATTGATAGATCATCGTTAAGTCAATACCTTATCAGACTTTCTGACCGTCTCCTTGGTGTCCTTGCTGTACCCAGAGCCCATGTGAGAGGCCACCTCCACGTGCGTGTTTGTGCCCTGGGCCCCCCTGGGCTGTCACGGTGTCTTCAGACCTCACCTGTTTTTGGTGTCGCTGAGACCAAGTGGGGGCAGGAACCAGGTGCTGTGCAATCTCCCCGCCAGTGTGTCCCCAGAGGTCCATTGGGAAGCCTGAGCTCCCAGCCCACCAGCAGTGAGGAGATGACCCACATATGTCAATGGAGGCCAAGTGAGGAATCTCTTTTTCCACCCACCTGACAGCAGTGAGGCAACACCTTATTTCCGCCAGGGCCAGTGTTAGAGGACACTTGCTAAAATAGAGTTAAATAAAATTCGGGGTCTCGTAACATGATAGCCAGAATGTCCAGAATACAAAACAAAATCACTTGTTGTATCAAAAACCAGGAAAACCTCAAATTAAATAAGAAAAGATCATCAACAGATACCAACACTCAAGAAGACCTTGATGTTAGAATATATGACACATATTTGAAGTAGACAAGTATTTTAAATTAAGTGTTAAAGAATGCTTCGATAAGCAAGTAAAAACGCTCTTGAAACAAATGAAAAAATTTTAGCAGAGAAATCAAAGCTATAAAGAAGAATCAAATAGAAATTTTAGTATTTTAAAAAATATGGAAAATTTTAAACTCTGGATTTGTTTAACAATAAAATGGAAAAAACAGAGAAAAGATTCAATGAACTTAAAAGATAGATGAAAATATATTAATCTGGGCAACTGATCAAAAAAATACACTAAAAATATGAACAGAGAGAGATTTATGGGGCTATAATAAAATATTAACATTCATGCAACAGACTCCCTGAAGGAGAAGAGAAAACAGGTGGGGTAGAAAAATATAATCAAAGAACTAATGGTTGAAATTTTCCTAAATTTGGAGAGAGATAGAAATCTGTGGATCCAAAAAGCTGAAAGAGTCCCAAACAACATATTTTCATGTGTTTATCGACCACTTGTAATCTTCTTTGGTGAAAAGTCTACTAAAATATTTTCCTTTTTCTCCCTATCATTAATACTTTGTGTTCTTTATATATTCCAGATACAAGCCCCATATCTGATACTTGATTTGCAAATACGGGCTCCCCCTCTGTCAGTTGTCTTTTCACTTTCTTGAGGTGCCATTTGGAGAACAAGGGCTTTTTATTTTGATGAAGTACAATTTATCAATATTTCCCTTTTTTAAAAGATACCATCTGTTCTTTTTATTTTTTTATTTTCATTTACTTATGCATACAAGAACTGGGGTACAGACCAGAGGTGAGGAGTGTGGGAGTGAGAGGACTCACCAGAGACAGAGTGGGGAGCAGAACAGGTGGATCTACTGAAATCCACTGCTGAAGGGAAGGGAGGAGCGGGAGAGACAGGAGAGGTCTGCTGCGCCACGTGGGTCAGCTCCCTGGCCGGGGATATATGTGTCTTAGGTATATTTTTATGCCTGGTGTGTGGTAAGGACCTAAGTTCATTCTTTTGAATGTAGATAACAAATTGTCCCGGTATCAAATGTTGAAAAGACTTTTCTTTCTCCCTTTGAAATTGTCTTGGGAACTTTTTGGAAAATCAATTGACTATAAGTCAGTTTTATTGCACTGACCTAGATATCTAAACAGTCTTCATTACTACAGTTTTATAGTAACTTTTGAAACTGGCACATGTAAATCCTCCATTTTGTTCTTCAAAGTTGTTTTGGTTATTCTGGGTCCTTATTGTTTGCACATGAATGTTAAGATGCCTTGTGAGGTGAGGGAGCAAGTACTGCAGACGCTGCAGAAGGAAGCAGGCCAGACAGTGGGGAGAGCAAGGGCAAAGACCCTGAGGTGTGAATGTGCCTGTTTCCAGAACAGTGAGGATGCCAGTGTGGGCCAATGGAGCAGAGGAATAACAGGAGAGGAGGTGAGAGAGGCAGCCTGGGTAGGGGAAGGAGGGTGCAGATATGCAGGGTGTTATAGGGCCTGAAAGGAATTAGCTTTACTCTGAGGGAGTGGAGAATGATTGGGAATGGAGGAATGACGTCATCCAACCCATATTTTAGCAGAGACATGGTGGTCACTGTGCAAAGAACTTGTCAAGGGAACAAGGACAGTAGCGAGGAGACAGTCAGGACATGCAGCACGGGGTGGTGGCCTGGAGTAGGTATAATGGTGAGAATGAGCAGAAATGAGAATAGATCAGATTCTGGATGTATTTTGAAGGTAGGATCTATAGGATTTAAGCCAGACGGATGTAGAACACAAGAAAAAGAGAGGAGCCAGCAGTGTCTCCAATTTGGGGGCCTAAACAACTAAAAGAACAGAGTTGCAAAACCCAGATCTGATGGGAGAAAGCGGGAGGTTTGGAGGGGAAATCAGATCCACTTGGACAGGTTGAATTTGAGCTACTCATTAGACAGGGGAAGTGTGAGTCTGGGGCTCAGGGGGGCAGTCTGGCCTAGACACACACATTGGGGTCATCAGCACAGAGATCGTCTTCAAGGGACCCTTAAGTCCGGCAGGAGCCGTGACACTGGCTGAGATCTCCAAGGGACAGACAAACACAAGAGAGGCCCAGGGACTGAGCCATGGAGCCCACATGGTGAGAAGTTGAGGAGATGAGGAGTAACCACAGGGAAGTAGAGAGTCTGAGGGACCAGAGGGCTGCACTACAGCTGAACTATAATCTCTCGGGTTGGGTCGCTCTGAATATTTCTGCATCCATGAAGGGTTAGTAGCTTCTCTGTATTTGGTCTTGTGTGCTAGGGCAAGTTGGGGTTAATTAAGCAGCCTCAGGGACAGTGCAGGCAGGGGCTTTGGGAGAGTGAAAAAAAGCTTCTGAAATAAGGTCAGAGAAATCCAGGAAGGCTAATGAGGGTTGTAAATTTCAAGGATAATAAGGAGAATAAATTGTAAGAGAACATGGACAGGGGCAGTGAAAGAAAGACTAAGCTAAGAGCTGAAACCTGGACACAGCTGCCCAGGGAAGTACAGCCACAGAGAGAGAACCAGTCACAAAGAGGATGACCAGATTGTAGAATAGAGAAAAAGGATTTAAATATGCCCTAGACACAGGCCCATTCAGCTCCTTTGCCCCTCCCTGGCCTGGTTCCAGCAGCCTGGGAGTCCCGCTTCATTTCTGTTCCTTTTCTCCTTAATGAGCTGCTTCTTTCTCTAAACAAATTTGCCTCCTTTCACTTGCTTGCCTGAGTGCCAACGAAGTTCCTGCTGCGGCTTCGTGTCACACGAACCCATGGGGGTCTAGTGGCCGGGACTCAGCGCTGCCCCTGCAGCCCGGGGCCCACTCCTGGCTGGAGACCAGACCTGAAAACCTGAAATTCCAGTATCAGTCTCACCATGAGAGCCCAGCTCAGAAGTGGATCCTTTTAAGTCAGTCCCCCTGACCTAGGGGTGAGTGACTGACAGGTGTATCCTCCTCAGGGATGTACAAGAAAGGAAAAGTCATTTGAGTGAAACAAACTTCTATTTGATGGACATGTTAGGAAAGGGGTCACTTTACCCCAGAGAGAATGTCTGTGCCCCTGGCCTGGGCAGCTCCCTGGGATGGTGACAGAAGCCCCCTCCCAGCATGGACAGTCAGGAACCCCCGGGGAAGGTGAAACTCGCTCTTGGGGAAGCATCACTCTCCTGGGCTGTGAGGTCCCGGAGGGCAGGGGGTGTCTGGGACCCAAGCACAGCCCCTCACCCTGCGCAGGTGCACATGCTCCCCTCGGGCAGGGAGGGGGCAAGACCCGGCAGGGCACTTTCCTGGCAGCTTCTTTAAACTCAGCTCCTGCCCCATCACATCCTGGTCCCCTTCCCCCGACTCTCCTCCTCTGTCTCCATTGCCATCTCTTCTCCTGTCTCTCAAGCCCCAGCCTCCTTTTCCACAAAACATGGCAGACACGGAGAGGGTCCCTCTGCCCACGCAGGTCTCTTTCCTGGTCCCACGAGAGGCTGGCGTCTCTTCCTGATTTCCTGTCACTTCTCACGACACCAAATCCCTCCCCGTCAGTCACCCAGAGACTTTCACACCAGGTTCTTCTGCCCAGATCTCTCCACCCACAGCTCCTCCTCAGCCAAGAAAGGTGATGGGACGTGACAGGGACACAGATGGGACAATAGGACAGAGCCGCAAGCAGGACATTCACGAAGAAACATGAATGGGCATTAGCAAGTGACCACAATGTTAACCAGACAGCAAAGTACAATATAAGACAAGAATGAGATGCGTCTCCCCATCACCTAGTCCGGGTCTCACCCCCAGGGTTGGCAAGAGGGGGCAGCGCAGGCTCTGCTGCTGGGGTGGGGGGAAGTCCTGGTGCTTCTGGAGACGCGCCTGGGACACTTAGGTACTAGAAGCTTTAAAAATACGTCTGTCCTTTTGAAACCGGGTGGGGGACAGACACAGGGGTGTCCAGTCCCTCCATGGTCGCCGACTGAAATCCAGCAGACAGGGCACAACTGCCCAGGCTCTGAGGCAAGAGCCACCAAAAAGCCCCAAAAGGCCAAAAGGCCAAATACAACAAAGGACGGTGCCTGATAAGAGGACAGATCACTGTCTGTGGGTTCTCACCCACCAGTAAAACTGCAAGAGACATCTGGCAAAAGGAACAACAATAAACATGGGGTTTATTTTACAAACGGGGAAAAAAGAGCTACTGCATCCACAAGGGGCCAGCTATCCCACCAGAGTCGCCACTGGTCACCAGGAGTGCTGGGCTGCACTGATCAGTAGTGATGTTCACTATGGTCCCTCACCAACAAACAACTAGGGCCTTGTTGCTCCTTTCAGGCAACATCAGAGACAGGACAGAAGGCCCAGTCTCTGCAGAGCCCTTCGGCTTCTTTTCCCGCCTTGGAGGGCGGCTGCTGGGTTCTTCTTTTCCTCCCTGGAGGCCAGGAACGGAGTCTTCCTCTTTTTTCTTCAGAATCCGGAACTGTCTTCTTACCTCTGCAGGATGCTGGCACCATCGTCATCCTTGTCTTCTGGGGTCTTCCTTCTCTCTGGGGGTCTCCTCCCGTCTTCTGCTTCTGTTACAGGAACCAAGCTGCCTTAGCAGCTTGGGTGCCTGCAGGAGCGGTGGGGCCTCTTATCCCGCTGCTCCGGAGTCAGTTATGGCAGTTGCTCCTGCCCAGTAACTGCCGTTTTTGAACGGACCAATCAGGTACTAGGAGCTGATGGGTCGGTCCAATCAGCTCTAGGACTGAAAATGGTCCAATCAGAGTTGTGGATGGTACTCTGGGAGAGGATAAAAGCCAGGACTGGAGGGACCGAAGG
>PVIJ01021898.1:0-17445 GCA_004024925.1 Scalopus aquaticus
CAAGCTGGAGGCCGCCGTGGCCCAGTCTGAGCAGCAGGGCGAGGCCGCCCTCGGCGACGCCAAGTCCAAGCTGGCAGGGCTGGAGGACGCCCTGCAGAAGGCCAAGCAGGACATGGCCTGCCTGCTCAAGGAGTACCAGGAGGTGATGAACTCCAAGCTGGGCCTGGACATCGAGATCGCCACCTACAGGCGCCTGCTGCACTGTGAGGAGCAGAGGTGGGCGCTGCCAGTGTATCTGGGTCAAAGCCTTATTTGCATAGACCTGACCCATGTTGTAGTGGCACTGCTTCCTTAGCACCCATTTCTTCTACTCCTGTCTTCGAACTCTTTCGGGCCCTTCCCTGCCCTTAGGAGAGGCTAAGGACAACAGTCGTAATGCAGTCCTCTGCCTGATTTCCTGTGGGCTACCCGTTAGGGACAATGGCTTGTTGACAAATTTTTAATGGTTGACTCTCTGAGGAAAAAAGGCCCTGATGATTACAGTGGTGTGAATTCTTCCATATCGGATGATTTCAAGCTACCACTGTCACTTCATGCAGAGTTCACTAGAAATAGCTGAAATAGGCTCTAGAATATGGTAGGAGCATGTTCCAGAACACTATTGATTAGGAGGCCAGGATAAGCGGCCTCAACTGAACAGGCAAATAGATACATTTCTATTAGAAAGATGCCAGTCTTGTGGCTCAAGGGGACTGCGCAGCTCCAGGTCACGCAGCCAGTTGGTGGGGGTGGGGAAGGCAGACTGACTGGTTGTGTGGGAGCAGTAGGAGTGCTCTGTGTCCTGCTGCATTTTCAGAGGGTTCTGGAGAGCCCGCCCCTTGGGTTATTTTGGGATTGGGTTGGGAGCTGCTCAATGATAGGGACTGCTGGACCCCAGACCTTCTCTGGACTTCTGGGGGTGGTCCCTGGGTGATTCTTAGGGTGACTAGGCTCAGAGATGGTGAGAAGATGTCTTCTGGGATCATTGGAAGGAACTCATGCTTAGTCTTCGTGCTTTCCTCTCCTGCATCAGGCGGTGTAAAGGCATCAGTGCCTTGAATATCTGCAAGTAATTCTGGCCCTGAAGAGACTTGGAACTTAGACTGTGGGAAGAACAGTTGGGCTCTACGGGCAGACACCTGGGTTTCAGGGTCTCATTTACTACCAGCCACGCTCCCAAAGCAGGAGCTTGCTCAGAGGTCACGCAGGGAACAGTTCCTCCAGGCACCTCAGTGGGTCAGTCTTAATTTCCCTAGCTGCAGGAATCTCTTATTTTCTCCTCATCTGCTTGTGCCTGTCCATCCGTTGGTCACTGGTGCCCAGGACACAGGGCACAAAGCCTAGGACTGTGAAAGGGAGAGTTACATCAGAAGTCCTTACCAGACAAATGAGACCCTCATCAATGAAAAAGGGGAAGCAGGAAAGGAAGCTTAAACGAAGAGGAAGGAAATATGTGTACATGTCTTGACCCTGGCTTGGGTTAAAGGGGACCAAAGCTTTCTCTGATAATTCTGAATCACAAATTTTCTCTCATATAAGTTTGGTCTGGAGTTCACTTTTTTTTTCTGTACTTGAAATTCAAAATCCCACATTTGAACACAGTTAACAATGAGCCCTGGTTGATGCTTCTCTTCCAAATCTGGCAAAAGCAAATGTAAATCCTCTCTTGAGGAATGCTCTTAAACCCTGGCCTCCAGGAATTCTCAGAGAGTATCCAGCAAACAAGAGCTCATAATTTAACAAGTCACAAAACACAGGACGATGCCGCTTGCGAGGGAGTTGGCAGAAATGTCCCTGTGAAGACAACAGACGCTGGGATTAACGAGTCGGAAAAAGGAGGGCGTGTTTCATATGCTTCAAGGAATAAAAGAGGGCAATTAAATATAAGCAAGAAGAAAAACTATCAGATAGAATTTCTAGAAATGTATACTATAAGGATCATATTAAACCTGGTTAATATGGTTAAACAATACTTTTGACTCATTACAGAGAAAATTGGCAGATGAATCAAAAAATTATCTGGAATGGGTATTTTCCTCTCAGAGATTATAAGTTAATATGAAGCTGTACTACAACTTGATACTACTCTTGTATAGTATCTACATAAGAACAGACAAATTGACCAATGTAATAAAGCATATAGCCCTCTGAATTGACATATATACCACATATTTTTGCACATTTTGCAAAAAAAAAAAAAGAAAAGTCTTTTTTTAAAAAGATATTTGCATGTACATGATAAAACTATATAGAAAAGCAAGGGAATGGTGAAATGGTGACACAAATCCAAGAAAGTGGCTACCTCTAAATGAGAGGGGCTTGGGGAGGAGCATGTAGGTAGATGTATTTTGTTTTTTAAATATTTATTTATTTATGCATACAAGCTGGGGTGCAGGCCAGAAGCATGGGGCGGTGAGAGGGTTCACCAGAGATAGAGTGGAGAGCAAACAGGAATATTGACAGAAATACACTGCTGAGGGGAGCAGCAGATGAGGCAGGAGAGGTCTGCTGCGCCATGTGGGAATATCTCCGACCAGGCATCGAACTAGCACGGCAGCTGCCGACAGCTCCACAGCGCTGCATTTAACCCATTGCTCCACCAGGGAGGCCCAGTAGATGTATTTTTTGTAAATTCTTTTTTTTTTTAAATTGAGATAACGTTAGTTTACAATGCTGTATACGTTCCAAAAGTACATTTTCTCCCCATACCTATCCCCAAATGTCCATTCATCATCCACCACCAACCAGTTAGTCCCTTTTACCCATTATCTTGCCCAAACTTCTCCTATGGTAACCACCATTCTATTGTCAGTCTAAAGGTCTTTTTTTTAATATCCCATGAATGAGTAAAATTATATAATGTTTATCTTTTTCCTTCTGACTTACTTCACTTAGCATAATCCCTTCAAGTTTCATCCATGTTGTGGCAAATGGCAAGATTTCATCTTTTTCATTGCTGAGTAGTATTTCATTTTGTATATATACACACACACATATTCTTTATCCATTCCTTCATCATTGGGTACTTGGGTTATTTCCGTATCTCAGCTATTGTGAACAGTGTTGCAAGGAACATAGGGCGCTTATGTCTTTTTGAGGTGTTTTTAGATTCTTCATATAAATATCCAGAAGTAGGATTACTGGATCACATGGTAGGTCCCATTTTAATCTTTTGACCCACCATACATTTTTCCAAAGTGGCTACACCAATTTACATTCCCCACCCACAGTTACAAGTTCTCCTTTCCTCCGAATCCTTGCCACCACTTATTGTATCTTGACTTTTTGATCATAGCCATTCTAACAGGTAAGAGGTGAAATCTAATTGTGGTTTTGATTTGCATTTCCTTAATAATAAGCAATAGACAGCATCTTTTCATGTTTGTCTGTTGACAACCTGTGTATCTTCTTTGGTGAAATGTCTATTTTAGAACTTCCACCCATTTTTAAATCAGGTTGCATGGTTTTTTGTTGTTGAGTTGAACAAGTCATTTATATAGTTTGAATATTAACCCCCTTTCTGATATCTGGTTTGGAAATATCTTCTCCCATTCAGGAGGCTACCTTTTTGTCTTAACAAAGGCTTCTTTTGTTGTGCCAAAGTTTTTTAGTTTGATGTATTTACATTTTCATTTCTTTTTTTTTTAATGGTGAAAAATTTACAATTGGAACTAGCTAACCAGACTCAGTTTAGTAGTCTTAGTTTTGTTGGTAACAAAGCTAGTAGTCTTAGTTTTGTTGGTAACATCCAAAGCATCACAGTCAGGAGCCAGTCAAACTTATGCCTTCCTTTCTTCATCAGGTTTGATCAGGTTGTTGACCTTGGCCACATCAATGTCACAGAGCCTCGTCACAGCCTGTTTGATCTGGTGCTTGTAGGCCTTGACAACCACAGTGAACACAAGTGTGTTGTTGTTTTCTATTTTCTTCTGACTGAGTGATCAAGAGAACTTGATGATGGCATAGTGGTCAAACTTGTTCCTCCGAAGGGTGCTTTTCTGAGGATATTTGAGTTGCTTTTAGAGTCACAATGTCTTGGTACACAGGAAGGTCATTAATATGTGGGCCTTCTTTTTTTGTCATTGTGGATGCCTGTCAGCAATGCTCTCTTGGCCTTCAAAGCTTTCACTTAGTTTTTGGCTTCGGGAGAGGAAAATACTTCCCTCTGATTTTGGCTCCATCTTTGCGATGAGCTTTGTTTGTTTCTCTTGCTGGTGGAGATGAATGCACAAAAACATCATTAAGACCTATGTCACAGAGCTTTTAAATCTATATTTTTGTCTATGTATTTTATGATTTCAGATCTTATATTCAAGTCTTTAGTCCATTTAAAAATTTTTTTTCATAGAAGAACTGGGGTATAGATCAGAGGTGGTGGGGGGGGCGGTGAGAGGATTCACCAGAGCCAGAGTAGGGAGCATAACAAGTGGATCAATTGAAATACACTGCTAAGTGGGCATATCAGGAGAGATCTGCTGTGCCATATGTGGGTTAGGACCCTGGCCAGGGATTGAACTGAGGCTGTAGTGGTTATAGCACTTAGAGCATTGAGACTTAACCCTTAGGCCACCAGAGAGGCTATGTAATCCATTTTGAGTTGATTTTAGTAGATGGTGAAAGATAGTGGTCTAATTTCATTCTTTTACATTTGGCTGTTCAGTTTTCCCAGCACCAGTTATTTAAGAGACATTTTTTTCCTTCCTTTTATGCTTTTGACTTCTTGTGATAAATTAGTTGCCTATGTATGTATGGCTTTATTTCTGGGCTCTTGATTCCATCACATTGATTTGTGTACTAGCTTTTTAATGACAGTACCATACTGCTTTGATTACTGCAGTTTTGTGGTATAGTTTGAATATAGAGAGCATAATGCCTCTTTTTGTACTTGTTTTCTCAGAATTGTTTAATAAATAATACAAGAAATATGTTATTTATAAGAAATGAGCTTAAAACATATGGTTATAAATTGAAAGCAAAGGTGATTATGTTAAGGTGATTTGTTAGAGGATCAGAGTGCATTGCACATAGTAGGAATGAGTAATTTTTCATGAGGCACTTCAGTTTATGTGCATGAACATGTATATACATACTGATTCATGAAATAAAATATATTACTTATTCTGAGTTGTGGTTAATGGTTAAAAAAACTTGATAACCAGTAATCTAAAGAACTTCTTGTTGATATACTTCTCGCTGATACACCGGCAGATGTGTAACATAAAACTCATAACAGCATTGTTATAACAACAACAACAACAAAAAAATATATATGTGTGTGTGTATATATATATACATGGTTAGCCATAGGAGAATGAAGAAATATTCATATACTGGAATACTATATAACACTGAAAAATGAATAAAGCTACATGCATCAAAATGGAAAAACCTCACAAATATTGAAGAGAAAAATACAAGGTATAGAGAATTCTATTTATATAAAGCTCAAAGGTAGGCAAACTAAATACTTAGGAATTCAGATAGAGATAAAATAATAAGGAAAAATAAGGGACTGCTTAACACAAAAATCCTGGATAATAGTTACGTTGGAGATTAGGTGGGGTCAGAGTTGGAAGCTGCTGTGATCAGAACAGGTCCCACAGGGGACTTTGAAAGTACTGGTGGGTATATGAGGATTTGTTTTATTATTAATGCTATTTAAATCATTACATGTATATTCCACATATTCTTTTGCATGTATGAGAAATTTATAAAACAAAAAGTTTGTGCTCTCTAGTCCCTGCTATTCCTTCATTTTAGAGTCATCGCCCCAGATTATCTACCTAGCCTAGGAACTGGATTCCTTAGTCCCAGTCTCTCTGCCTCCTGTCCATCGTCTACACTATAACAGACAGGCCTTCTTAAATTGTATCTCACATCAGGCATTGTCTTACTCAAGCACCTTCTGTGGTTCTCACTGCCCACTCCTTAAATCTAAACTCTTCGGCTCCATTTCCTCACCTCTTCCTCCTTCCTTTAATGCCCATCTCAGGACCTCTACTTTCCCATCTGAGCTCACAGAATGTCCCTATCACCTGCTGTCAGAACTCTGCAAATGTAATAAGGTGAGGTCACAAAGCCCCCAGGAAGGAGTGGCCTCATCCGCAGAAGTGAGGATTCTGGGAACTACTCAAGCTGGATCTAGGCTTAGGTGCTCACCACAGACTTGGAGGTGATGGCAACTCCATTCCTCATGGTGAAACTTGTCCACATGGCTCATTGGGTCACATGGGATGAGGGGTCTTGGGTTCCATCCATATCTGCAGGACCCAGGCAGACATAAACTTGTTATCTGTGTGTACAGCTTGGGGTAGGGCAGCAGGAAAGGGGGAAGAGCAGTGGAAGTAGGGCAGAAACTTTGGAGATAATGTTTTTCAGCCCGTTCATGCCCATTCCACCACAGCCCATATACTATGGAATATTTGCCTTAGATTGCCATGAGCTGTTCTTATTCTCTGGGTTGAAGGGTGTGCGTAAATTTATGTCCCTCGGCATAGAGCAGACAGTGGGGGCTTAAGACGAGGTCTGGCTCAGCCATGGCCTGGCAGGATTATTCACATCCTTCTGGGTCCCAGCTTCACTGCACCATAGTAGACTGTCAGCCTGCCCAAGGAAAGGTGATGGCAAGCCCGATGCTTGCCTGCCTGTTTCACAGGTGGTGGTGAGCCTCATTGGAGATGGTGGAGCTGCAGCACTTTGGAGAGTGCGAGGCTCTGTGCAGGTGTCAGCTGCAGGTGCCCATCTGCTTAGGTGTGGGCATGTGGCAGCCAGACGCAGGAAGTGAAAGGCAGATTTTGCCACTTACAGAGAGCACTTCCAGCAGTGGCCTTAAGTTTGGGAAGGAACCAGTGTTTGGGGAAGGAACCAGTGTCATTCATCAGGTTAAGAAAGTTTTTTCATATTCTTAGATTTTTAAGACTGCTCATTGAATTTATTAAATGCCTTTTGTATTGATTTTGATGACCATCTGGGGTGCGTTACAATAATCGATTTCCTAGGACTTAACTAGGAATAAAAGTAGGTGATCTCACTTCAAAGACTCAGCTCCATAGACTGTTATCCTTTGTGCCTGGCACCTCCAGGCCTGGTGGAGCAGTTACCACCATGCCAACTCAGTGCATTTGATTTTCCCAACCGCCTTTGGGGACTGGACAGACTATCAAGCTCATTTTACAGAAGAAGAAATAGAGGCCCAGAGAAGTTAGGTGACCTGCTGGTCACAGCAGGTGGATGAGGGTATGGAAATTGTCCTCTGGTCTCATTTGAGTGCCCCTTGTCTGTCTTCTCATCTGCCCCCTCTCTACCCTACTGCCCTGACCCCACAGTGTGAAGAGGTGAAGGCGACCATGCAGGGCCTGAGGCATAGCAAGGAGGAGCTGAATAGGCTGAACCAGGCCATCCAGCAGCTGACTGTGGAGGTGGACAGTGCAAAGAGACAGGCGAGGAGTGACAGCGAGGGACAGCAGAGTGGTGATGGGGTAAGGGTCTAGTATTTATGATAACTGGACTATAGTCCCCATCTTTTGGAACAACTGAACAAGCCCCCTGTGAACAAGCTGGAGTGTGGCTGGAGTGTCCATCATGCTGACGCTTGTCTAGGACTCTATGTATTTCATGTGGGTAAATAATGAACAGGATTCTTTGCCATTGATCATCACCTTGGCTAGCACTGTTATTATTCTAGAAGGGAAGAGGCACAAACCTGTCTACCCAAACGAGAGAAATGCAAGACTGAAACATGAAAGAGGTCCCTGTGGTTGAGGAGATGGGAGCGGCAGCCTAACTCTTTGTGGAACGAGATGCCACTGACATTTCACGTTTCATCCTTCTCTTTTGATGCCTGCAGCCAGGTTTCTGGGATTGCAACTCAGACTTTAGGCCTTAGAAAGGAGAGGCCTCTAAATGAAGCTGGGTTTCTCGCCATCCTCTCCTCAGTTCCCCCTCTTTCCCCTAGCAGCAATTTGTCAAGCCCTCTGACTTCTGCTCCACGCCACAGAGGGAAGGGGTCCTGGTATTATTTTGCTTACTGCAGATATAACTATCTCAGGTTCTGAGGGATATCTATTTGTGGGGGTTCTCCCTTTTACAGGAGCTCATGACTTTGAGGAGGGACGAAATGTTCCGGTTCCAGAGTTGGCGAGTGAGTGGGTGGGGCGTACCAGGGTTCAGTGTCCCATCAGCCAGAGTTGCTCTGACTTTTCCAAAGGTTCCTTAGGCAGCAAGCTCACTTCATCAAGACAAGTGTTTATTGTCCCAGAGAGTACAAATTCCTGGACAAGTACCCAAAGAGTATAAATCCTAGTCTCCTATGAAGAAAGGATGATTTTCCTGTTAATTTCGCTGATGAAATAATAATACTATCATTATGTACTAAGGGGCATTTGCTGCTTCCTCCATCCCTACCTCATATTAGAAAAGCTACCACACTAGATGGAAAAGTCTCTCTCTCCAGACCTCCACCCTGAGAGCAGGGCAAACACACAACATGTATTTCAGATCAGGCTGTTCTGAGCCATTTCTACTCCTCACTGGCTCTCCAGTCTGAGAAAGATCTGGATTCTTGATGAGGGGTGAGTGGGGACCAAAGGTGTCTGTCTGTGATCTTCCCTTTGCCCCCAGCCCAGCAAGCTAGCGCAAGCGAAGGACCTGCCAGCCCTGCAGGAAGAGGGCACCTCAGACAACACCAAGGGCAAGCTGGCCTGGCTGGAGGCGGCCCTGCAGAAGGCCAAGCAGGACATGGTGAGGCAGCTGCGCGAGTACCAGGATCTGATGATAGTCAAGCTGGGCCTGGACTTCGAGATCGCCACCTACCGCAAGCTGCTGGAGGACGAGGAAAGCAGGTGAGGGCCAGGCACTGTTTCAACATGACCGTGAGGGCCCAGGACGTTAGCCCTGGGCCTCACGGTGGGGAGGGTGGTGAGTGATGACCTGGGTATCCAGGGACTTGTTCTCCTGCTGTCAGTGTAACCCCCCACCCCATCTTACAGTCCTTTAGACAAAAGTGCCAGCAATGGAGCACCCTTGGCACTTGGGAGAGGGTGACTCATGAAGTCATTTGCTCCCAGTGTCAGAGAGCAGGGGTCAGTTTGTCCACTGAGATAGCTGCAGGAACCGAAGCCAGGCTAGGGGGAATTAGGTGCCTAGTGCAAGTGCCTTCTCTGCTCCTGTCCTCCAGGCCTGGAGCAAGCAGGGTCACAGGAACAGGTAGTGTTTTAACTTCGAGCTTTAGATAGCAGTAGGGGTACCAGGGCTGCCGGCTCCAGCTGGGTCTGCCAGGCTGAGGGGAGGGAGACGGAACTAAGCACGAGCATACTACATTTATCATTTCCTCTAAACCCCATAAAAACCCGGTAAGGATCTATTAGCCCCATTTTACAGATGAGGAAATTGAGTCTCAGAGGGCAGGGGACCACCTCCAGGACACATAGATAGAAAGTGACTGGTGAGGCTTAAACAATATTTTTCAAAGTATTTCCTCTGTGATCTCCTTTAGAAGTTTAAAATATTCCCCCCACCCCATCTCTCCTTTCAAAACAGAGGTCAAAGAAAGTACAGGGTTTTCACTTTTTTCCTCCTCCAAGAAGTCATCAGTAAAAATGAGTTAATTGAATTAAAGCAGGAAAGATTGAGTCTAAAGGTCCAGAAGGAGTTTTTGATGGAAAGATTTGCGGAGGTCTGAGAACCAGATAGAGAGTGCAGCTGGAGTGGGAGTTTTCTTCTTGGAGAGTGGAGAATATTATAGATGGCAGAGGGATTCACTCACCAGCTTCCTCCTTCTCCCCGCAGGCTTGGTCTGGGATTTGGGGCAGGGAGCACCAGTAAGTAAATAACAGAGCTAACTCGGGCTAGACTTTAAATGTTATTCCCCCTACTTTGTGTAACTCTTGGGATGGGAGGTGGGGTCTGTTTCTGTCCTTCCTCTGTGAGTCTTTTGAGGGTGAATGTGTGTGTTGGAGGTAGGGCTTTTTTTGGGGCTAGGCGGTTCTGTGGGTCTGTCCTAGTGTTTTATTCTTAGGTGGGTAGAATCTGTGTACTGACTTCAGGGAGCTGGGGATTCTAGAATCTATCTCTTGGGGAAGGGTACTATGTATCTGTTACTTTAGGGGGAATTTCACTTCTGCCTCTTGGTGGGTAGGAGGGTCTGCTCATCTGTCCTGTGGGGGAGGAGTTCGTAGGTCCCTCTTCTGGGGCGTGGAGAGGGTGGGGTGAAAAGGGGCACCTTCCTCCAACAGCCACTCTCCTCCCAGCCCAGGCCGGCCCTCCCACCAGCGTGCCTGCCTCAGCGTCGGGCCCCACCCACCTGCTCCCGCCCGCGGCCGACTCCGTGGGTCTGGAGACTAGCGCCCCTGGCGGCTGCTGTGTGCTCTGCGGCTCCCCGGTCTGCGTCGGGGACTTGAATTGTGGCGGTTCCCATGGATGTTGAACCCTTTCTGCCCTGCCCAGGAGAAGTCAAGGAACCCTAACCCGAAGCTTAACCCTGTATCTCAAACTCCCTCTCCCATGGAGCTGGCCCTCACCTCATCTCGCCCTCTTGCCTCCCACCCAGAGTGTAATGTTTTGGACTGTAGCTCACTGGACCCTGAGAGACTCTTCCTGGTGCCAGGATAGCCTGCGTGCTGTCCCGCTGGGGAGGCGTGGCTTGCAGTTCACCTGGGCCCAGCACCCTGTCCCTCCAAACTGACCCCACGTCTCTTTTCCTGGGACTCCTCCTTTGCAATAAAAGTTCTGCTGTGAACTGAGCAGCCGGGTTGTCCGTGCCTGTATTTCTCACCGTATTCTGAGAACAGACAGAACTGGCTGGATTTGGAGGTAGGAGGAGATGGGGGACACTATAGGGAGCATCTCTTCCCTTGTGGTCTGGGTTTACAAGACACAGTTTATGATGATACTGATGTCGTTTTAGAGTCGATGGATTTGAGAGCGGAGCGGGGTCCTTGGATTCACTCTGGGAAAGGTTTCACCAGAGCTCTCCTTGGCGGCACGTGACTAGTTTTTCCACGAGACAGAGACTCAGTTATACTTAAAGAGCAGGTTTATTAGGGCAAGGAAGTAAAGGACACGTGTACAGACACAAGTGGACAGGAAGAGCGGCCCCGCTGAGGGGGGCAGGTTTGCTAAGAGAGGCCTGCATGGTGCAGGTCACGGGCAGACAGGCAGGCCGCTGCCCTGCAGAGTGACAGAGTTGGTAAAGGAAAGCACCTGCATAGGCACAGGTGGGCAGAGAAAATGGCTGCCCCGAATTCTTGCCCGGATGGCACTGACATAGTCTTCTTTCAGTTGGGAGGGGTTCATCTTTGAAGATGGCTGTCTGTTTACTGGCTAACTAGAATTAGAAAAGAGACTGAAGATTCTACAATGGGCTCGATCTCCACGTCTTTGCCCCTAGACTGCAGTCTAGCTCCTACCTATGCTTTGTAACTTAGGAGCTGGCACTTAGGGATTGTGCTAATGGTTATGTTGATTTCTTCTACCTCCACTTTCTTTTGTGGGTCTAGTTCTAATCTTATTTTGTGTTATATCTCCTCCATCAATACTACAGAACCAGAATTTTAAGGGGCGGGGCTGTGGCATCAGAGGCCCGCTGGTGAAAATAAAAGAGGGGAGTGTCTATTTAGCACCTAGCCTGGGGTCCACAGTCAGCTGTTCTTGGCCGAGTTGCTGAGAACTGCATTTGTTCATCTACTCACTCTACAGAGAGCTACTGTGTGTCTCAGAGGCACGGTGCTTGGTGAGCGTGAGGACACCAGTCCTGGGTGGGGACGCATGACAGGAACTTTCTGCTGCCCTGATGATGTCGATTTTTGGATGGGTTTGGAGAGCAGGGTCCTTGGGTTCACTGGGAAAGGCCTCCATTAATAGGGACATTTGAGGACAGGTCGTGGAAGAGATGGTGCTCAGAGATTGGGGCTGGAGGGATATGAACACAGCTGGATACCCCAGACCCAGGTTCTAGTTTAACAAGTGATTCAGTGGTGCACTGAGAGCTGTGTACTGTGGTAGAGGGAAGCATGGGCTTTGGAATCAGATGGAGATTTCGGCTCTGTCTCTTCTGCTAGACTTATGATGTAGTTGGTCTGAGCTCATAAAGCAACTGGTCTTGGTGGGGTAGAAGAGAAACCAGCTTGAGGGGCAGGGTGGCCAGAGAAGGGCAAAGTTTCTGGGCTTTTTCCTTGCCACACAAGCCCAAGAGGAGCCTCTGTTCAGGGAGCTCACATTCTTTTCTCTTGCACAAAGGATTACATCATCAACACTTCTTGGGAACAATGGCTCCTGCTTTCAGTGTCCCTGGGTGGGGCTAAGGTGCGTCATTGGCCAAAGGCCCTGGCTTTACCTTTTAAGGTATGCTAGTGCCACAGTGTCTGCTGTGTTCTCCTGGGTCCCTGCCTGGAGAACAGGTATCCAAAAGGCCCCCCCCCCCCTTCCTGGATAAACAGAGCAGTCTCATGCCAAAGGAATGGGACCGAAACCTGACTGGTAAGCAGCCACCATCCAAGAAATAGGGGACGAGGCGCCCCTGGATTTATGCATCAGCCCCACGTGATGAAAACTGACCCACACCAGCCACATAAAAATTCTTACCAACACTCCCAGCACACGTAGCTGCCCCATGCAGAGCCCCTCTGCCCTGTGCTGCTAAGGTCAGGTTTTTCTAGCTCCCGCTGTGCTGATCATGTCAAGGATCATGTCGCTGTGGGAAGTGCAGAAGGAAGTATCTTCTGGAAGTTGTCGGAGGACTTACGGTGAGCATTCTGCAGCTTGCATCACAGAGGACTGGTTGCCCACATTCTCCCTTTACTCCTTCAGGGTCCCAAGCCTGAAATTGCCTGTCAGTCCAGGAGATACCAAGGGCTGTGGGTTAAGTTTGAGTCTCTTGCTGGGCCAGGGCCACGTGGGTCACCAGCAATGTTTGTGGTTTTGCAGTTTGAGAACTAATTTTCTGAGTGGCTCCCTGGTCACGGGCCACATTCCAACCTGGGGTGGGAGAAACTGCCCGGTGCTTTTATGGGGAGTCATTCACTGGCCCATTTACAGACTTTGTGAGCTGGAGTGACTTCTGAGAGGAGGAGGTTGTCACCAGTTTGGTCATCACTTCTCAACAGAGGGCCTCTGAGGGGCCAGCCCTTAGCTCTCCATGCCTGCCTCACACCTAGTAGCACTCAAACACATCTGGTGTGACTTAGCTGTCTGTGTGTTTACTTGAGCCCCCGGGGTAGTGATTCCCTCAGCCATCCATCTCCAGGGTCTGCACATAGAACCTGCAAACAGGTCAAGGCTTTATGGCCCTGGCTGGTCTTCCCTGTCCGTGGATTTATTGAAACCTGTCCTCCTACCACTAATGTGTCTCACCCTCCAGAAACCCCTTGGGAATCTCTTGATGGTTCAGAATGCAGCCCCATCCTGCCGGCTGCAGCGTTCAGCCTGACAGGCCCAGATTCTGTCCTCAATCTCGCTGTGACCTTGGCCCAACACTTCTACATCTGGGCCACTGTCCTGCCCTCCCCAGATCTAACTGGTGAAAATTCATTTATCCTTATTATTTTCCTCTTTCTACTTTACTTCTCTGTACCACAGTACAGAAAATAGTACCTATCATGTTAGGGAATTAAGTATATTACGATACATAAAGTGTTTTAAATGTAGTAAAAGTTACAAAAATGTAATGAAAATTTCACTTACTTGAGTGCTTGGGAAAGATTTTGAGTCGCTTTAAAGAGCTCTGCAAAACCTTTAAGGCCAAACCTTTAGAAAAGAGGTAGGCATCTGCCCCGGCTGGGGTGAGAATGACTAACGGGCAGGAGCGGGTAAGGTAGGCTAGGCCTGACCTAGGGCACTGCCCTGTATGACACCCAGCAGCCCCTGCTCACCAGAACTCCCTCTTAGCCCATCTGTGACCCCATCTCATCAGCATACCTGTCCACTCTTGCACCCACAGTATGCTCATATCCACGTGTACCCACAAAACTCTTTAGCACATCCACACAAGCATGCACACATCCACACCTGTGACCACACTTTGGAAATCCTCACAATTACACACATACACACACACACACACATATACACACACTTCCACACAGATACCAGAGATGTGCATGGACCTGAACGCATCCTGCTGTTCCACTCACAGACAGCTGCCTGGAGACAGTGGGCCGTGCAGAACGAAGATGCAGATGGCTGCACGCACAGCGGTGGCACGGCTCTGGCCCCTACTTCCCTCCACCCCCCAGGCCTGGCCTACCTCTTTTCTAAAGAATAATAGAGCTTTCTACTAAAGGGACCTCAGCAGTCATAGTCCAGCCATTTTCTTTCATAAGTGAGAAGCACAGAAGAGAGATGACTTGTTAAATGTGACACAATGCGGTATTCCATTTTCTTCACCCTTCTGTGTCACAGGTTTTGTGGATTTGCTTCACTCACCCCTGCTCCTCTGCCTGAGCTTGTCCCAGAGTGGGAACCTAGAGGAGGTGAGAATTGTGGAGCTGGACTGGGAAAGCGAAGGTCACAGCTGGAGGGAGGGTGAGAGTGGGAAGTCCAGGAGGTTATTGAGGCCCAGTGGGGTTGATGTGGACTGTGACATGGGAGGGAGGGGTCATTTGGCAGAGATGTGAAGCCTTCCTGGCTGGGGCTGCACGCGGCTTCTGAACTGGGGAGCAAGAGCTGAAGCTGATGCTTGGGCCTTAGGTTTGGACCCTTGACCCAGCCCGTGTGCTGTCACGGTGCAGAAGGCTGCTTTGAAGAGCGGACACTCTGGCACTCTCCTGGGGCTCTGTCCTGCTCAGAATTCCAACCATGGGGTGCAGGGGTCTTGTCAGTGACTGGAAACCTTGGACTGTTTTTATCTCTTGAAAAGGCCTTTTTTTTTTTTCAGGTCACTTATTTCCGTATTCTCAGTATTATTATTTCTGATATCCCAAGGGGTGGGCATGGGGACTTTACGTTTCTGCACTTGGGTCTAGAAGTTCGGAGGTTCACCTTGCTATAAAGACATATGTGCAAGGACTCACCTTGGCCCATAGTGAAGCTGAGGGGCCATCTCCCCATTCCCACCATCAGTGAGTGTAAGGTCCTCATCAGCGTGTGTGTTGGGGGGACACTTCCTGGCATGAAAAAATTTGATGGACCTGGAAGATGTGGTCATTTCCCTCTGAACCTGAAATAGCTGATCACAGATATAAGTACTCCCAGAGGCTGGCCCTGATCTCTGGCAGGATTTCTACTTTATATTCTGTAAGAGAATGCTACTAATGATGAACTCCTACTGCGGTTTTGTGGCACTCATCATTTTTATGTACACAAAATTCCTTTATCTTCCCATCAACTCTATGAAATATGTGCTCTTTTTGCCATTTTACTCTAGAGATGTGGAAACTGAATAAATTGCAGTAAATCATCCCTGGTCACTCAGCTAGGAACAAAGTCCAACTTTGAACCGGGCAGTTTGGTTCCAGGGTCTTTGCTCACCTCCGAATGACATCCTTTTCTTGCTATGTTCTGTTTTCTGTCTTTGAGGTGTCATATCAGCTATGGAAGGTCTCTAAACCCCAAAAAAACTTCATTAAAAACAACAACAACAAGTAGCCATATGAAAGACTTTGAAAATTTAAATTGTTTATGTACTTTTCCCTTAAAGAATTCTAATAAATTACTCAGGCATGAGTCTTCCCCACCAAAGCAATGAGTGATGTTTCCTTAAGCATTGCGGGATTGATGAAGCTCATTATCATTATCCACCAGTTTGCAGACGTGCACGGGGAGGCTTTCTGGGAGGCAGCTGTGGTGCACCGATGTGAACACACACAGCAGGGACGCACGCAGGCTTCAAACCCCAGGAACCACTGGGCTCCTGTGCAGCCCCGCCCAGTGACTGAGTGCCTCTAAGCTCTTATTTCTTCATCTGCAGATGTGTCATTCAGGTTGTGTGGCTAAAATTATATCACAAAGGGGCCTGGGTTAAATCTGAGACTTCTGTGACCCCAGTGATGAAGACCCCCCCCACTAGGGGTACTGGAGAAGTAGAGTACTGGAGACCTCAGACTAAGCCCTTTTCAGTTCCATATGACTTTGGGGATCCTCCCAAACCCCGACCCCTGAGGAGGATAACAGAGATGCAGACAAGGCCAAGGGTTGGCTACATTGATTTAATGAAACACAAGTCAAGACAGAGTACTCAGCAGAGGAGGGAGGGGAGGGGCTGGGAGGCTCTGGCCACTGGCCCTGTGTCAGCCAGGGAAGCGTCCTGGTCCTGGTCCTCCTTGTACCGGAGTCCCCTTCCCGTGGGCAACAGGGGGCCTTCTTTCCGGGGCAGCCTTTTGCAGCTCCGACAGCAGAACCAAGGAAGAGGGAATCACACAGAGAAACTAGAGATCAGTCAGAAGTGGGACAGACCTTTCAAAGTGCCAGAGAAGTGACTGAGTGCTTGCTCCGCCCAGGGGGAGGGGCTGCTCTTCAGGGCTGGACCAGGCTGGGCTGGCCACGCCCACCTGGACTGGAGAGACATCAGTCGGCCAGGCGTGAGTCTGGGCATCTAACATTTGCAGAAGCCACCGGCACTGGAGCCGGTGAAGGACCGGGAGGGGCCACAGGGGCCAGCCACAGGCCCGGAGCCGGACACAGAGAGGTCTCCAGCGACAACTCCACCCCGGGAGCTGCTGACACCTGTGAACCGCAAAGGTTGAGTCAAAATTCTGGGGGAGGGAGTCATTCTGTGAACCAGACAAATGCCTCCCACAACCCCTCCCTCCCCAGC
Organism: Scalopus aquaticus; assembly: GCA_004024925.1. NCBI lineage: Eukaryota > Metazoa > Chordata > Mammalia > Eulipotyphla > Talpidae > Scalopus > Scalopus aquaticus. The sequence continues at coordinate 16,727 of PVIJ01021898.1, forward strand.
ATTGGCATTAAAAGTCAGGAAAACTCTACTGGATAACTCCGGGGATTTCTATGCCCAAACTATGGTCTTTCCTGCTGTGTAACCCTGATTCCTCTTGCTGTGAGGCCAGCCCCACTTTTATATTTAGGTTTCAGTGAAAACCCTCCCTCCAGACTCTGCCATCGTTCGGAAGAGGGGGTATATTAGACCAGACCACACAGGCCTTGCTACTCACAGACATTCACGGAGCTGACACCTTCACACAGCCTGAGGGGAGGAAGAAAAAGACATAATTAGGGACTCTCCTAGAGTGGCAGAAGAAATCCAAAATTTTTTGAAGTGGGGTCCACAGAGGTCAAGGTAGGAACAGAGGGCCAGAAATCAGCACTCTCAACCATATTCTTCAACAAAGCAAAAAGCCGTAGGTATGTTCGAGACCCCTGGCCACTGCTCAGTCATGAGAAAAGGTGGCTTTGTGCTAGAGGTGGGAGGGCAGCTAATGGTTAGCTTGGGCTGGGCCTCACCTCTGCTCCTCGCCCTCCAGCAGGCGCCTGTAGGTGGCGATCTCGATGTCCAGGCCCAGCTTGGAGTTCATCACCTCCTGGTACTCCTTGAGCAGGCAGGCCATGTCCTGCTTGGCCTTCTGCAGGGCGTCCTCCAGCCCTGCCAGCTTGGACTTGGCGTCGCCGAGGGCGGCCTCGCCCTGCTGCTCAGACTGGGCCACGGCGGCCTCCAGCTTG
>PVIJ01021899.1:0-17441 GCA_004024925.1 Scalopus aquaticus
AAAGAAGAAAAGCAAATGGCCAACAGATACATGAAAAAATGCTCAACATCACTTATAATCAAGGAAATGCAAATCAAAACCACTATGAGATACCACCTCACACCTGAGAAGATGGCACACATTAAAAATACAGGCAACAACAAATGCTGGAAAGGATGTGGAGAAAAAGGAACTCTTCTACACTGCTGGTGGGAATGTGGACTGGTCCAACCACTATGGAAAGCTGTATGGCGATTCCTCAAATTGCTAAACATGGAGCTCCCATACGACCCAGCAATACCACTTTTGGGAATTTACCCAAGGGACACAAAAACACTAATCCGAAAGGATACATGCATCCATATGTTCATTGCAGCACTGTTCACAATAGCAAAGGTATGGAAGCAACCCAGATGTCCAAAAATAGATGATTGGATCAAGAAGATGTGGTATATATACACAATGGAATACTCATATTCATCATGGAAAGAAGATAAACACATGCAATTTGCAGCGACATGGATGGAATTAGAGGGAATCATACTCAGTGAAATAAACCAGAAAGAAAAAGAAAAATATCGAATGGTTTCACTTATAACAGGACTACAGGGAGGCCGGGTGGGAGGGAGACACCCCCCTGGGTGGGGGGTTGGGGGGAGGGGAGGATAAGGGCACAAAATGGAAGAGAGGAGAATACAGGGGACCAACGAGATGGATCACAGGTGAATTGGTGGTGGGCTGCCCAAGGGGAATACAAAATGTAAAAGACATAAATAACAATAAAAAAAAAAAAGAACTAGTTTTCATTTCCCTAACATTTTGAAAAGCTGGGAGGGAGGGAACATTAATGAGAACCTTACTGAGTATTCTAAAGGGATATTTCACAGGATGGCCATAGCTAGAAAGATGGAGCTTAACTCCTCAAAGGGTCCTTATTCCTCACTGCAGATGGAGACCATGGACTGTTTGTGCATCTCCCATGCATGCCAAGTCCTTAGGTCAAACATTCCAACTGTGCTGTTAATTCCCTCTGTTTCTTTCTCATCCTTTGACATTTGAAAAATTATAAACTTTTACTTTTTAAATTACAAGTCATTCAGGCTTATAATCAAACTGATTATTTCTCAACCTATGAGATCCTCAAAACCAGCACCTAGTTTTGTAATCAATATTACAGATTTAATGATTTTGCTAAATTGTTTAAGGCACATACCTAGTATATGCCTTTTTTGTTCTAACTCCAAAGCACCAGAAATATTTTAGCCTTTTCTATGACACGTATTGTTTTATATTATAATTGCTTGTGTTTTGTTTACTGAATTTTAAACTCTTCTGAAGGCAGGAGTCATGCTTTAATCACTTTCATATCCTCCTACATCTAGCTAGAGCAGAACTTTGCCCTCATAAGAATTCAAGCGTTTAATAAATGACTTACGTGCTAGAAATATGCATGTGATAAAATACTGAATGCTTCAAGATTAAAAAATACAGTAATTAAATTACAAAGCAGAAATATTAGTACTCACCTTCTAAATGCTAATTATATCACATTCCCTCAAGATAATACTTTCTCCAGTTTATCTTTCCATTATTCTCACCAACCTATCACTTTCTATTTTTTATTCTTCTAATTCTCCCGTAGTCCTAACCTGTCCCCATGACTAACTCTGGATCCATGGCCTGTATAGCTCATGCTGCTCTGGGTGGGCAGAGAGGTGAATTGGGCAACATTTCTTCAGTAAATGTTAATTAAATCTGATATGTCTATCAGCGAATTTCCATCACCTCCAAGACAAAAATCAGATTCATTAGCTGTTTTGACTCTTCCCAAATTGTCCATTTCTTCTCCCACTTCTCCTCACTCCCTTTTTATATTTACCCGCACCAAAATAACTGCATCTTTGCACATGTGGTTCCTTCCACCTAGAATGTACCTTCTTTAGTCTCCCTAGGGAATCCCTATGTGACCTTCAAGATCCAGATTAGATGTCACCTCTTCTGTTAGTACTCCCTTTCCCTTCATATTTGGCAGACATGGAATTAACTTTTTATTCCTCCCATGGCACCTGGGCAGCTTCTATTATGGATTTTATCACACTCATTTCTATTTTCAACACTATCTTTCTCACTAGGCTAAGAAGAGTTCCTTGAAGGTTATTGTATCTTGCTGATGTTTTGTTCCAAAGTTCACTATAGTTCCTGGCTCATAATAAGCATACAGTGCAATTGGATGAATGAATGAGCAATATTCCATCTACCTGATATTTCCTGGAACAACTACAGCACTCAGGGAAAATATATTTGTATTATAAGAGCTAATAGAGCCAGTAGGTCTGTACTTCTCTTTTTTAATGCCATGATATGGGTTTTTTCATTATGAGTTTTCATTATGTTGTTTATAATTAACCTTAGGTAGATTCTTATTTAGTTACCAATATACAATATAGGTAAAAATATTTACCCTTCTTATTTTCTTATTTTTCTCTGTCTCTAGCTCAAATTTAAACCCAGTGATATTTTTGAAAGGGCAGGAAAGGACAACTCCTCCTATTCTGTTTATAACTGCCTTATCATGCAAATAAGTTATGCAAATGACCTAGAAAATAGTCCTACCCTTCCTTTGAAAGGGAGGACAAAGCAAACCCCATAATAAGTAATGCAGGATAGATCTACCCCTCTGACAAATACTTTTAGGAGTTGAATTTCTTATAGATTAAGTCGAAGTAAGTCAGTAAGTGTTAACAACCATTTTCTTCTTCTGAGAACAGATTGAAATTCATAGAAAAGAAGTTGAAGAAATGGAGCACGTCATTCATGAACTGGAAGAAGAAAATTTGATGCTTATTGATCAACTATTCAACTGTAGACTTGTGGATCTCAAAATACCCAGGTAAAAGTCACTGACATATTTGGAAAATACCTTAAAAACATTTGTATATGTAAAAAAGGTTTTTTTTCACTTTGTTTTTAAGTTTATAAACATTTTCAAAATATGAAGTAATGGAATGCCCCGGCCAAATTGCAATAGTTGAGGAGAAAGGAACTCACAAAATGACCGTGGTAGATCATAACAATGGACCTAGCACAGTGCAAACTTTGCCTTACTTTATCCAGCAATGCACTGCAATCATAGCAGCAAATGCTTTTTTTAAAAATTCATATGAGAACTGGGGTGTAGGCCAGAGGTGGGGGTGAGAGGATTCACCAGAGACAGAGTGGGAAGCAGAACAGGCAGCCAGGAATTGAACTCCTGCAACAGTGGCTGGCAATAGCTTGATAGCGCTGAGACTTTAACCCCTGTGCCACTAGGGAGGCCCTCTTTAGGCCTTTGACTTCACGGCATGGTAGCAAATACTCAACATGAATATCACAGCTGCCAACCTTCTGAAGCTTCTAGGCATGAGGAAAAATGGACATGAAAATAAACGTATGGAAATATAGTGGAATTTGTATGAGATGCAGAGTTAGAATTTTGTGATTGCTTCCTAAAAGTGTTGTGGGCTTCAGGTTACTTTGTGAACTACAGAATCATTTCCCTTGATAGTTAATGTAAGAGTCAAACTGTCTTCTAGCACAGAAAATAGCCTGGTATTCCATGTTACATTTGCTCTTGCACAAAAGAAATCATGCATACATGGCTTAGATTTTAGGTTACCACTTTTTTTTTTAAGCTGACAAAAGGTCTTAATATTCCAGTCTTGATGGAAAAAAACATGCCCTGAAATACAGAATTAAAACTCAAAGTGGCAGTCTTAAATTGGACAAGCAGTCAGAAACAAGAAATAATCTAAGTAGCATATGTAGGAACAGAGGGGAAATGAATCACACAAATGTAGGGTGTCTATACAAGACGGGAAAGAAATATCTGGGCATAAGAATTAAAGCAAAGAAATTAAACATGGTAGAAGAGCCAGGAAAAAATTTCCATCTGTGTAGTTCCTATTGTTTGTGTCATGAAAAGAATACTATTTGAGACATGATAAAGTTTTTGTTTTGTTATTGTTTATTTACAAACTTCTTAATGTGTTTCAAGAAGGATGAATTACAGCTAAATCATGTGGTATTTGTTTGGTGTGCAAAGTGATGGGTGTTAGGATACAAGATTGGAGAAGTTGGAAGATAGTGCAATTAATTACTTTATAGACTGAAAACTGGTAGGGAGGCAGAGTTGTGTGGTACAAAGCGGAGAAAGGGGTCACCTACCTCTTTCCCAAAATTTATGGGGGCTGCTCTAGAAAAGCATGATACGGTAATGCAGGCAGGCAGACTGAACCAAATGGTGGATAACTGAGCTCCTGTATTTACAATCTTTTGAGCTGATGTCCGTGAGGACCATGGGGAGTGGGAGTCTCACTGTCCCCCAAGTAGGCAAGGCTCTCTTTGCCAGTCCTCCTCTCCATGATCAGGTTTCCAGCTTCATGCTTCTGTCCCGCCTATAATCCTTGCCATCTGCTACATCCACCACCTTCTTTGTTTTCATGTCAAACCTCCGCCAGCTGGTGCTATGGCTTCTAACCACTGCTCTACCTGCTGTCTACTCTCCTCTCTTCCTCTTTTCTGAACCTGTCAAGCCTTAGAAATGAGCTGCCAGTTCCACTTCCCACTCAGTCAGTTCAATCTGGTGTATGTAATTTGGTGTTGACTTGGATGTAAAGTGCTAATTATAACAAAGAGTAATTCTTTAATCCACTGGAAAAAAAGTTGGCAAGGACAAAAAGGGAGATGAGAAAATTTTAATGGGGATTTTCATTATGTTGTCTGCTGTTATGCAACTTAACCACGCCCTCTGTCTTCCCACAAAAATCTTCAGTAAAATTCACATCGTACATCAATGCTTTGCGGCTTAGTTTTCATTTGTGAGAAACATGAGTGTTTAGTCCTGATTCGGATTTGGGAGAGATGAAATAAAAAAATTTCCAAGAAAAAAAAATGCCATGAGTGATGTTTATAAATGCTGGGTTAAGTGTAGATGAGAGGCACGGAACCCAGAGACCACAGTGGTCTGGACAAAACGGGACAGTCTCCTATACCCCAGGAAGCTCCCAAATCAAAGAGTCTGGAGAACCACTCCACACACCTGCTCCACAAGAGGTTCCCTGATGGCTCTACCTTGCTACCTGCCTCACAGTTGCTCCTGGGGGTTAGAGTAGCCTGGTCTCCTGCTGTTGAGTAGTGCAGGTACTTGCCCAGGAAAGAGACAAGATTCCAGGAAAAAAACAAGGCCCGTAGGCCGACCATCAATCCACATCTTGTAGCAGGGGAGGAGTGGGAGTGATCGGAGCAGGGGAGGAAGACATGGGGGAGCTGGGTGGTGGTAGTGGTGGATTATTGGTGGAGGGTCACTCCTAAGGGAAACAATAGCTATAGAAAGATGACCGACAATGTAAGAAAATGAGTACATTTTTTTTAAAAAAAATACTAAAATAAATAAATAAACACACACTGGGTTAGCCACCTTAGTTTGTGCTTCCAGGATTCACTGTACTTTCCCTTTGCATTTGTCATGCTCCTGATGATTATTTAATGTCTGCTTCCTGGCAAGGTTGTAAATTCCTTGCGGCAACTACTTAGGACATTATATAAAGTTACACATGAATGGAGAAATGTGTAAACCCTCAATTATCTGTTACTTCTTACCCAGATGATGACTTTGAGTGGATTCAGGAGTTCTCACTAAACCCATTTCCAAGTCAGAGAACTATAGCACATATTGCATATTTTATGGTACCTGCCCTTCTTTACTTCTTTGCTGAGAATTCTAGTAAGGTATTAAAAAAATAGTCATTAACTCTTCCTAAGAGACACACAAAAGTTCTGTTTCCCTATTTAGACCACAAATAGGATATTCTTGCTAATAGAGTTACTACATTTCCTATATAGAGCTCCCCAAACTTTTATATCATAGTAATTGTTTGGTACATTAGGTGAGATGAATGTTAATTAGATGGGAATCTGGGCCACAGGCCTAAGGCTAAGTGGATCAATGCCTATAAACCTAACAATACTTGATATAATAACATTTTAAAAACTATTTTCTATATCATGAAATATCAAGTGTTGCTGCCATATCGGATATAAAAGTGACAACGACTAAGAGAAAACTCAGATTTATGAAAGTGATGACATTTAGTAAGATATTAATTATTCAAAATGTAAAACCAGGGAAGAAAATTCTGTGACCTCAGACATGTCTATCTATAGATGAGAGCTACATATAAGACTAACCTTTACTAAATTAAATCTTTAGAAGCTTTTACAGATTTAAACATTGTGTATTATTACATTATTTGTTAGAACCTTAAACACCCCAGATAATACTTTATTCATGTTCTTTAAAATTGGCAGCCTGGGCCTCCCTGGTGGCCTAGGGGTTAAGTCTCAGCGCTATCAGCAAGAAGGCCCAAGGATGGCCTCCCCTGCCAGGGAGCTAACCCACTTAGCCCAGCAGAACTTTCCTGTCTCACCCCGCTGCTCCCCTCAACAGTGGATTTCAATGGATCTGCCTGCTCTGCTCCCCATCTGTCTCTGGTGAATCCTCTCATCCACCATCATCCCCCCACCTCTGGCCTAAACCCCAGTTCTACCAAAAAAAAAAAAAATCCTTTAAAAAAAATCGGCAGCCTGTAATCAGGGGATCCAATCTGATTGCTGAGCTGCTGAGCATGAGGGGTGTTTGCACCTCTGCACATCTTCAGACAAACCACAGGGAAATGCCATATTGAGCTTTCAAGGGAGCAAATTTTCTTCTAGAAATTTAGTGGGCATCTGAAAAGCAGAGTGCAGAATTAAACCCAGGTGCAGAGAACTGCAATGGCAGGCACACAACTCACCAGGCTTGTGTCTGAAGCATGGCACTCACTGCAAACCCAAACCTGCACGTCATGTTAGGACTTCGCTGCTCAATGTCTTTCCTTCTTTGCATCACATCCCATTCAGACTACTGTCAGCCCTCACCTGGATCACCCCAAGTGACCAAACCAGCTACTCTAAATTCTGGGACTCTTAAGTGTGCTGTTCTCGCATCTGGGAGTAACTTTCCCTCATCCCAAACCCTTCCTTGGCAAACAGCCCTGGGTTCTTCAAGACTCAGCTCAGGTTTCTTCTCATGGAAACACTCCCTTATTCCTACAGCTAAATTGGGTGCTGCTACTTTCTGCCTCATAGCACCTCTCACACTGTGCTGATTACCCATCATGGTAAAACCATCACCCCCAAATTTTGTAAGCCTGTCTGCCACCCCATTGGACCTTATGCTGCTCAAGAGCAGAAGCCATGTCTCTTTTTTCTTTTATGTGTCTCTAGCACATGGCGGAGAAAACAGACACTATTTGGAAGATATTTGTTGCCTGACAGGCTGCTTTCTTATTTGTTCTTTTAGGAAACTGTATCTTACCCAAGCTGCTGGACAGGAAGAACCACCTCAAGAAATGCCTTTGCAGCTACCAGTAACATATTTAGGTATTGCTTCATTATAATGGTGATAGTTTTTTTGTTTTGTTTTGTTTTGTTTTGAATTTAACAAACACACTGACCTCCTGCTATGGACAGTTACCACATATTAATGCGCTCCTTAGGGGGTAGATATGTGTCAGTCTTTATGTTTTTTTTTTTCTTGCAGCATTTGTTCTAACCCATCTGCTTTCTCTAGTCCTATTTTCAAATCAGAGTCACTATATTTCACAGTGAGTAAATAGATGCCAGTGGACAGAGACAGAAAGTCATCTACACCAGTGTGGCTAGGGTTCCAGTTTAGCCAAACAAAATGCCAAAACACATGTAGGTTCCCAGGTGATTACTGTGATTTATTAACTAACAGAAGGAAATACAGCTTAGAGTATCGAAAAATGGGACACATTCAGACTGCAATACATAAATTCTACATTTCTAATTCGAAAATTCATCTCCTCCAGGAGATTCTCAAAGGGCTTTCAAATTAAAAAATGACAAGATGGGCCTCCCTAGTGGCACAGTGGTTAAGCGCTGCGCTGTGGAACTGTCTGCAGCAGTGACGACGGGAGTTCGACTCCCTGCCCTGCCGGGGAGAATCCCACATGGCCTGGCAGACCTCTCCTGCCTTGCCGGCTGCTCCCCTCAGCAGTGTATTTCCTTCGATCTGCCTGTTCTGCTCCCTACTCTGTCTTTGGTGAATCCTCTCACCACACCACGCCTCTCGCCTGTACCCCAGCTTGTATGCATAAACAAATAAATCTTTTAAAAAAATGACAAGCTATGTGTCATAATTTTATTTTTATCTGTCTGAAATATGTACATAATTAATTTCTTTACATTCATCCCAGAACCTGTAGAAGTAAAAAGTAGAGACATGATGAGTTCATGGACTGAGAACACTGTCCCACACTTTAGTATTGAAGAGATCATCAGAGATGAACAAAATGACGAAGAAGAGAGCTTGTGTGCAGAGACTGGGACCTCTAGAATGAAATACCTACTATATGAGGATGAACAGGATTTCAAGGTAAGAGTCATGAGAACACAGCTTTGATTGTTAAGAAAATGCTGTTTTACTCATCGAGAAAATTAACCTAAAATAAGGGTATTGAAAAATTCTGTTTGCAGTTATTAGTAAAATTTGTCCATCATTCATCTCTCTCATTGGGTATTTTTCACTCCTACCATGGCTAATTTGCTAAATATATTCATTTATAGATCTCCAATATTAGTATATCATTTAGGTTATCTAATGCTGCATAACAACTTACCTCCAAACTTTGTGGCTTACAACAATAATCATTTATTCTCTTTCAGGGTTTCTGTTGATTAGGAATTCAGGAGGGCTCCTCCAGAAAGTTCTCTTTTGGGATCCTGGGCATTTTGACCCATTGTCCCTTCCTTTTCCACACCCAAATCTCAGAAACTAGTAGTTTGTATAAGTATCTTGCTTTGTTGCATTGTTTGCTTTATCAATGTCCAATACTTGTCTTTGTTATTCTGCCTCACTTTACTTCACATAATTCCCTTTAATTACTTCCATTTTTCTGTGAATGGTAACACTTCATCTTTCCTTCTGGATGAATAGTATTCCATTGTCTATATATAGCACATCTTTTTGACCCATCCTCTGTCAGTGGCCACTTGGGTTATTTGTCCTATCTATTGTAGATAATGCTGTAATAAACACTGTGGAACATAAATTTTTTTTTTACTTGGTAGTTTCATGCTCTTTGGGTAGATGCGCAAGAGGGAAATTTCTACAGTATTTCCATTGCTAGTTTTTAAGGTAAATCCAGATCACTTTTCAAAATGGCTGGTTTCTTTTCAGATCATGTAAAACTTTTGCCTTTTACCAAAATGGCTGTACCAGTTTACATTCCCACCAACAGTTTAATATGGTACCTCTTTCTTCACATCCTTTCTAGTACTTATTGGGGGTCTTTTTAATGTATGCCATACTCATGGGTGTGAGATGTTATCTCATTGTAGTTTTCACCTGTCTCTCCCTTGCCAAAAGCAATGGACATTTTTTCCATGTGTCTATTAGCTTTCTGATATCTTCTTTGGTGAATTGTCTGTTTAAGACAATTTATTAATTGGGTTGTTTATTTTAGAGTTAAATTGAGTAAGTTTTTTGTATATCTTGAATATTAACCCTTTGTCAGTTGTGTAACATGAATATTTTCTCCCATTCAGTAGGATCTACTTTTAATCTGCTTATATTTTCTTTTACTATGTAAAAGCTTTTTAATTAGATGTAATTCCAATTGTTTATTTTTGCTTTTATTTCCTTTACCATAAGAGGTCAAGTCTCCAAAAATATCTTTTGTCACTGATGTCATGAAATGTATCAGCTATGTTTTGTTTTATATAATTCATTGTTGCAGATCTTACATGTCTTTAATCCATTTTGAATTTATTTTTGTGCATGGAGTTTATTCTTCTACATATGACTGTACAGTTTTCCTAGCACCATTTGTTAAAGAGACTCCTTTTCCTATTGTTTGGTTATGGCTCCTTTATCACGAATTAAGTATTGATATATACATGGATTTATTTCTGGGATTTTGATCCTGTTTCATTGCCTCACATGTCTATTTTTCTTCTAATACCATACTATATTAATTACTGTTGCTTTACAGTAGAGTTTAAACTCAGATAACACGATGTCTCCATTTCTCTCCTTTTTTCTAAGGATTATTGACTATTTAAGGATTTTTATGGTCCCATATAAATTTTAATATTTTTTGCTCAATTTCTATGCTATTTTTGTTATTTTAATAGATTGCTTTAAGTTTATATGTCACTTTTTGATAGAATAGTAATTTTGACTAAATTGATTCTACCCATCCATAAACACAGAATATCTTTACATCTCATTATATTATGATTTGATTTATAGCCTTTAATAATGTTTTATAGTTTTCAGTGTATAAATCCTTCACCTCTTTGGTTAGTGTTTGATTCTTCTTGATTTGATTGTGAATGGAATTATTTTCTTATTTTTCTTTTCTTCACATTCATTATTTGTACTTAAAAATGCACCAGATTTTTGGATGTTGATTTTGTAACCTGCTTCTTTGCTGTAACATTTATTGTTTCTAATAGCTTTTTGGTGGAGTCTCAAGTTCTATATATAGTATCATATAATCTGCAAATAATGAGTTTCACTTCTTTTCCAACCTGGATTCCTTACATTTCCTGTGGTTATCTGGTTGCCCTAACTAAAATCACTAATACTAAATTAAACAGAAGTGGTGACACTAGGCATTCTTGTCTTATTCCTGATCTTAAAAGGAGGTTTTCAGGTTTTCACTGCTAGTATTAATGTTAGCTTTATGTTTGTGATATATGTCCTTTATTATGTTGAGGCACATCCCTTCTATTCCCTTCTTGTTTAAAGCTTTTAACACAAATGGTGCTCAACCTCATCAAATGTTTTCTTTGCATTTATTGGTATTATCATATGATTTTTATCTGTTCTTTTGTTGATGTGATGTATTACATTGATTGATTTACTATATTAAGCCATTCTTGCTTCTCTGCAATAAACCCCACTTGATTATGATGCATAATCCTTGTAGTATATTGTTGGATTGATTTGTTAGTATTTTGTCAAAGAAACTTACATTATTATTAATCAGGGATATTCTATAGTTTTTTTTTCTTGTACCGTTTTTGTCTGGTTTTGGTATCAGGTTATGTCAGCATCATAAAATGTATTAGAAAGTGTACCTTCTTCTTGGATATTTAAAATAATTTTATGGGCATGGTTTTTCTTTAAAGATGTGGTAGAATTCGCTTTTAAAGCTGTCTGACAATGAACTTTTGTTCTGAGGGAGAGTTTTGTTTTTTTCAATTTCCTTGGTTGTGATAGACTTATTCAGCTTTTCTATTTCTTCCTGTTTTTGTCTTAGTAAACTACATTGTTATAAAAATGTGTCCATTCCTTTGAGGTTATTGAATTTATGCAATATAGTTTTTTATAGCAATATCTTATAATCCTTTGTATTTTTATATCATCTGTGCTAATTTCTCTTTCATTTCTTATTCTGCTTTCTTCTTTGTTTGCTTAGCTAGAAGTTTATTTTATTTATGTTTTTAAATAATCAACTCTTATTTTCATTGATCTTTCATAGTTGTAACAATGTCATATTTTCTGGGTCTTTATCGTGTTCCAGTTTTTGATCATCCATTATTTTTCTTAATTTGGAAACTATGGTTATAAGTGTTACCTCAACTTCTTCATTAGATATATTCTATAGTTCTGCTGGATTGAGACTTCTCTCAGGGTTGTTTTCGTTAGTTTTTTTTCTCCAGCACTTGTGATATGTTCTTCTGTTTCTTCATTTTTAGTCTTTATGAATTTTAATGGGAGGCTTTCTTTTCCTTTTTGATAAATGGATTTAATCCTAGTTTTTTTTTTAGCCAAGACCTTTAGTTATCTATTATTTCATAAGCTGATACTTTTGTACCTGTTCAGATGACCAGGACACTGGTGCCAGTGAGGGGGGATAGGTAGGGCAGGTCACTGAAAAGTCACCACCTGTGAGCATGCATCAAAGGTTCAAGCTTCCTGTAGTACTGTGGGTGCCCAGATTGTATGGTGGGGATCCACTGTAATCCACTCGTATAAGCCAAGTCCTTAGACAACACACCTAATACAGTCGCAGGCCAGCATTAACCTGTAGGCTGTGATTAAAATAGATGTGGCCCTGGGTCGGAACTATAATTGAGACAGAGCCACAAGCCAGGAGTGGTTCTTTCTGTGTTTTGAGTAAGAAGCCTTACCCTGTGGCTATGTTCCTATTGTCAAGATTCAAGTGCTTTAGACCCCGGCTAGTGAGAATATTCATTTGTTGTATTGGCATAGACCCTGAGTGGGCCTAAAACAGATGTTTCATATATCATAGTCACAGACATAGGTGATCTAAAATAGCTCTACCAATTATTATGAGCTCCAACTTTTCTACTTTGAAAATCTCAACCACAAGCCAATAATCACTACTCTATACCCTTATTCTTATAATTTTCCAGTGATGCACACTTTCTCCTATACACCAATTCTGTGTACCTTCTTCCAGTGTAGTGCCTGTTATTTAAAGTTTCCAATGTGCCCCTGAGTTAACAGTAGTAGAAGGGCTCCATACAGCAATCACCTCTCCCTCTTGTGAGTCATACTGCCACAGTACAGTTTACTCATGATTTTCCTACTCCTTTCCACTGAGCCATTGCTCCTGCTGTATATGATAGTCATCCATTTATCTTTCTGGGGCGGTTGTTTTGTTTTCATTTGTTTATATAGATATGAAGGAGGCAAGCCCAGAGTTTTCATTCTGCTGCCATCTTGCCACACTTATCTCAAACCTTTTAATTTTAAAACCTTTTTGGTATATTCCAATTATTCCCATATCTACCTTTTGCTATTTTTGTTCTTGATACTACCAATAACTTCAAAAGTTCTCTAGAATATAAAGTCTGTTAGAGAAAGACTGTTATATTAAAAAAAAAAAAAAAAAAAAAACGAAGCAGAAGAAAGTTGTTACCAGAACCCAGCTGCTTCAGCTATGACAGCCTGCAAGAGCAGAGGTGTTCTATCACCACGGTGCTGCTACACCACATCAGTTGTGGCAGTTGCTCCTCAGAGCCCAGTAACTGCCCTTTTGTCAGTTGTGGCAGTTGCTCTTCAGACACATTTTATGTAACAAGGTACTTCCTGGATTGTGGAATGGACCAATCAGGTGATATGAGCTGATTGGTAAATGGTCCAATCAGCAACAGGATTGAGACATGGTCCATCAGACTTGTGGGTGGGGTACCTTGAAAGAGGAAATAAGTCAGGGTCAGAGGGAGCTGAAGAGAGATGACACCAGACCCTGAAGAAAGAAGACAGAAAGTTTCAGACTCTGAAGAAGAAAGGGAAACACTCTGTTCCTGGCGTCCGAAGAAAAAAGAAGAAAAGAAGTATCCAGCAGCTGTCCCCTAAGGAGGGAAGAGAAGCTGAAAGACTCTGTCAGAAACTGTGTCTCAGTCCTGTCTGACATTGCCTGAAAGGAACACCAAAAGCCCTGGGCCTGGTGTCACAAAGAGTTGTTTGTTGTTGGTATAACCCAACAACTCACAAAGAGCTGTTAACACTGGGTGTGTCTGAAACCACTTCCAAGGGACCAGTAGTGACCATCACTACTGACCAGTGCTGTCCAGTACTCCTGGTAAACGCTGGCAACCGTCATTGATGCTATTTGGGTGAGATAGCTGGCCCCTTGTGGATACAGTAAGCTCTTTATTTCCCCTGTTTGTAAAATAATCCCCATGGGGTTGTTATTCCTGGAGCCTGAGGTCTCTTGCAATTGTGCACACATGGATAAGAACCCACAGACAGTGACCTGTCCTCTTATTGGGCACTGTCCTTTGTTAGGCTATATCCCATAAGCCCCCATTGTGTGGGTGTTGTATTGCTATAGTCCTTGGTTTTGGTTTTTGGCCTTCTGGCCTTTTGGGGCTTTTTGGTGGCTCTCTGATCTCAAAGCCCAGGCAGGTGAGTAGCAGTTTCATCCTTCCATCCAGCCTCCTGCCTTGTTGCCTTCTACACTTCTGTTTCAGTAAGAAAGTGAATGAAAAAAATAAAATCATTTTAACTAACTACAATTACAACTCAGCCCTACTACTATCAAGTCATAATTGAAAGACTAAAGTTCTAATCCCTATAACATTCTATCTCTGTGAGTATCTTGGAATCCTGATACCTGACATAGTATGATGACTTCAGAATATGGATAATTGTCTGCAAAATTCCAAAGGTTGCATCCCATTTGGTTTATTGAAAGACCTTCTTTTGCTTGGAAGTTTCTGATGTGATAGAAATGGCATTGTATGGAATACTATTCAACAATCAAAAAAGATAAGCTAATGGTATTCGCAGCAACATGCATGGAGCTAGAAGGGATTATACTCAGTGAAATAAGTCAGGAGGAAAAAGAAAAATATCAGATGATTTCACTTATAGGAGAAATATAGGGGAACCAAACAAGGGAGCAGAAAAGAAAAAAAAATAAAAATAAAAAACACAACACAACAAAACAAAAATGAACAACTGCAAATCAAGAGAAATCCTTCAGGGATGGGCAAGGGAGAGGAATCAAAGTGAGGGCAGGAAGAGCACATGGGACTATGGTGATGGTGCACGGGTGAACAGGTGATGGAAATTTTAGGGAGACTACACCTGAGAAAGAAAGCAAACACTGTAAAAAATAAAATCACTAAAAAAAAAAAAACAAACAAATGGCATTGTATATGATATGTACTGAATTCTGCCCCACCCCCCATCCCACAAATTCATGTGTTGAAGTCTTAATACTTACTGTTACTATACTCCTCAAATGAAGGAGCACCAAAATATATCAGACAATTATTATCATCCCTGAAAACAGACATTAAAGAAAATACATACGGAGTAGGAGACTTCAACACCCCACTTTCTCTATTGGACAGATCAAGAAGACAAAAAGTAACCAAGGACATTAAAGCTCTAAATAAGGACCTAGACCACATGGGATTAACAGATATCTATTGATCACTTCACCCCCCAAAAATTGAATACACATTTTTCTCAAGTGCGCATGGAACATACTCCAGGATCGATCACATCTTAGGCCACAAAACAAACCTCAACAGATACACTAAGATCAAAATCATACCAGCCTTCTTCTCCGATCATAAAGGAGTCAAACTGGAAATATAACATAAAAAGGAAAAAGGGAACCTCCGTACCTCATGGAGGCTGAAATCCACATTACTGGAAAACCAATGGATCAATGAAGAGATCAAAGAAGAAATTAAAAAATATCTAGAACTGAATGACAATGAGGACACAACTTTCCAGAATGTCTGGGACACAGCAAAAGCAGTAATAAGAGGAAAATATATAGCATTACAAGCTCACATCAAGAAACAAGAAACAACCCAAAGAAAGAATTTAATCTCACACCTCAAAGAACTAGAAAATGAACAACAAAAAAACCCCAAAAGACAGTTTAAGAAAGGAAATAATAAAAATCAAAGCAGAACTAAAGGAAATGGAAATAAAAAAAAAAACAATCCAGAGATTAACGAGACCAAAAGCTGGTTCTTTGAAAAAATAAACAAAACAGACAAACCACTAGTCAGGCCTACAAAGAAAAAACAAGAGAAAACACAAATAAATAGGATCATAAATGAAAAAGGAGAAATCACAACGGACACAGCAAAAATAAAAAAAATAATCAGAGATTACTATAGACAGCTATACGGAAACAAGTATAACAACCTACAGGATATGGACAAATTCCTAAAACTATACAGTCACCCAAAACTAGACAAAGAAGATATAGAACACCTAAACAGACCAATCACAAGTAGTGAAATTGAAACAGTAATTAAAAACTTCCCCCAAAACAAAAGCCCAGGACCAGATGGTTTCACAAATGAGTTCTACCAAACATTCAAAAAAGAAATAGTCCCTATATTACACAAACTCTTTCAAAAAACGAGAAGGAAGGAGTACTACCAAACACATTCTATGAAGCAAATATTATTCTAATACCAAAACCAGACAAAGACAATACAAAAAAAGAAAATTACAGACCAATCTCCTAATGAATACTGATGCAAAAATATTTAACAAAATCTTGGCCAATAGGATCCAACAATGCTTCCATAAGATAATACACCACGACCAAGTGGGATTTATTCCAGGGACGCAAGGATGGTACAACATCCTTGAATCAATCAATGTAATCCAACACATCAACAAAAAGAAAAATAAAGACCATATGATCATATCAATAGACGCTGAGAAAGCATTTGACAAAGTACAACACCCATTTATGATAAAAGCCCTTGAAATCCTTGGGATAGAAGGAACATACCTCAACATAATAAAAGCCGTATACGACAAACCCACGGCCAGTATTATCCTCAACAGTGAGAAGCTGAAGGCCTTTCCCCTAAGATGAGGAACAAGGCAAGGATGTCCACTCTCACCATTACTTTTCAATATAATACTGGAAGTCCTAGCCAGAGCAATTAGACACGAGAAAGACATTCAAGGGATCCAAATAGGAAAAGAAGAAATTAAACTGTCTCTATTTGCAGATGATATGATAATATATATACAAAACCCTAAAAACTCCATAGAAAAACTATTCAAAATAATAGACCAGTTCAGTAAAGTAGCAGGATACAAAATCAATGCACAAAAATCAATAGCCTTCCTATATGCAAACACCCAATCTGAAGAAGAAGAAATTAGGAAATCCATCCCCTTCAAAATCGAAACCAAAAGATTCAAATATCTGGGAATAAATCTAACAAAAGACATAAAGGACTTATACAAGAAAACACAAAACTCTGTTGAAAGAAATAGAAGAAGACACAAGAAGATGGAAAGGCATCCCTTGCTCATGGATTGGAAGGATTAACATTATCAAAATGGCAATCCTAGCAAAAGCAATTTAGAGATTCAATGCTATTCCAATAAAAATCTCAATGACATTCTTCAAAGAAATAGATCAACTACTGATGAAATTCATATGGAACCATAAAAAACCTCGCATAGCTAAAGCCCTACTAACTAAAAGGAAAGAAAATGGAGGAATTTCACTCCCTGATTTCAAACTGTACTACAAAGCCATAATAATTAAAACAGCATGGTACTGGAACAAAAACAGACAGAAAGACCAATGGAACCAAATAGAATACCCAGAATTAAAGCCACATATCTATGAACAACTAATCTTTGACAAAGGAGCAAGGAAAATGCAGTGGAACAAGAACAGTCTATTCAATAAATGGTGCTGGGAAAACTGGACAGCCACATGCAAAAAAATGAAGCTAGACTACTACCTCACACCCTGCACAAAAGTCAACTCAAAATGGATAAAAGACCTGGATGTAAGACCTGAAACCATAAAATGTATAGGAGAAAATATAGGCAAATCTCTACACGACATACATGTCAGCAAAATCTTGAA
>PVIJ01021900.1:0-17438 GCA_004024925.1 Scalopus aquaticus
TCGATATTTTTCTCTTTCTTTCTGGCTTATTTCACTGAGTATGATCCCCTCTAATTCCATCCATGTCGCTGCAAATTGCATGTGTTTATCTTCTTTGAATGCTGAATAGTATTCCATTGTGTACATGTACCACATCTTCTTGATCCAATCATCTATTGTTGGACATCTGGGTTGCTTCCATACCTTTGCTATTGTGAACAGTGCCACAATGAACTTACGGGTACATATATCCTTTCGGATTAGTGTTTTTGTGTCCTTTGGGTAGATTCCCAAAAGTGGGATTGCTGGGTCGTATGGAAGCTTCCATGGGATGTCTTTATAACTAGCTTCTACTTTGGTAATCTGCTTAGCATGAAAGGTTGGGAGCTGAGTATGGATTTTAAGGAGAATGACTTTCTAAAGGAATAGGAGAAGAACTGACCAGAATAAAGGAATTATCTTAAAGGACAGCTATACCCTAGAAAGGCAGCTTCTCTAATGCTTTGACTAGGTTGGAATATTGGGCTGTGTGGCCTCCATATCTGCCCCAGTCCTGCATTTATAATGTCCTGGCCAATGTCAGCGCCACTGCACCCTAGCTTTGGACTTGTTATCCCCAAGCTTCGCTGATTTTAATATGACTCTACTCCCTTCTCTTCCTTCATTTCCAAACCTCTCCAGTGTGTCCTCTAGAACTCCTGTGTTGGCAAAAGGAAATCCCCTGGTTCTTAGCCTCTGAACACTCCTGCCATCTCAGGATTTAGGACAATGCTTGCTGTCCCCAAGGTCAGTCCCTTGGAGCTGCTGCCACTTCTGCAACAAAAATCCACCAAACTGCCATGGCTGGAGTTGTTGGAAGCCTGTTCAACCTAAGAGCTAATTTAGCCCTCCGAACAACATATGAGGCCAGTCCTGTTGTGACTGATTGTTTGCAAGAGGTTTTGGAACATGTCCCAAGTGAAAAAGCTTGGCAGACGTGCAGGATGAGCTCAGGAGGCCGGGCTGGCCCTGGAGCCTTTTCTTACCAGAACTGAAACACCCCGACTTTGCAGAGCCCTTGCAGGTTGAGGCTGTTGACATCTTTCCTGTCCAAGTCTCCATCTGCAGGAGTGCTGGGGCCGCCGAATCCTAGAACTTTTAAAGACTGTGTCTTGAGTCAAGGTTGCTTCACGACTTTCTTACTCTTAGTGGCTTTGGAATCTATATTTTGGGGTTGGTTATGACCAATTATTTCTATTTTTTATTTCTATTTTTGTGTGTTTGGGCTTGAGTATTTAGCCTTTAAAAGTCTCTTGCTGTCCCATATGGGATTTGAGGAGGTTGTGGACTTAAGTGCTTATTCCAGTTTTTCCACACCTTCACTGACTTTTGTTCTTTCTTTTCCTTTCTTTCTCTTCTTCCTCCCTCCTTCACTAGTGGGTATAAGTGGTGTCCCATGGTTTGGATTTGTATTTCTCTAATGGTGAATGGTGTTGAGCATCTTTTCATGTTCTTGCTGGACATTTTTGTATCATCTTTGGAGAAATAGCTACCAGAGGTTTCCCCATGTAATGTAAATGTTTTTTTAATATTTCAGAACCAAACATTTTCAAATTGTGCATGTGGAAGCAATGAGAAAGGCCCTTGCATCAAACTACCAAGGAAACAGGTTAAAGTGGTCCCCTCGTAGCCCAGGTAGCTTTAAATTGCCGATAAAATTAACTCAAAGAAAGTGTGATGAAGGAATTTGGGTAAGGGAAATGAAGGAAGTTAAACTTCTGAGTATAAACCTAACTCACCCCCCCAAAACAAAAAGGATCCAAAAAAGGTATTTTTTAAATACATGGGTTAGCCTAATATACCTCTTTCTCTATTCACCAAGTTTCTTTTTTTACCCCTTAAGCTGGAGTGGTATCTTGACATATTTAAGTAAACCTGTGTGGTGGATGATGTCTGCCTTCTTTCCTGAACTTACCTTTCTTACTGTAGCTTTCCCATCCTAGCATTTGTGCATTGGAAGATGTGAAGGCAGCCACGCCCCTGGGGTTACTGGATAAATAGTGATGGTGTCCTGTTTTCTAGGGACTTTGCTCCAGCAGTTTAGTTCTCTCATCATGGAATTGATAGGGCAGTTGTGATTCGCTCCATCTGTATTTTTCAGGACTGTTGATACTGGCTTTATAAAGATTTGGCTGATGCAGAGACCTCGCTCTGGACAGATGGAATCACTTGCTGGCCTGGTGTCTTCTCTCTGCACGATCTTATCAATGACCATGATTCTTTTTCTTCCTGTCTTCACAGCCGCTTCCTGAGAAGTTTGTGGTGAAAGGTGTTGTGGATCGTTTTTCGGAGGAGTTTGTGGAGACCAGGAGAAAAGCTCTCGATAAATTCCTGAAAAGAATCGCGGATCATCCTGTGCTCTCTTTCAATGAACACTTTAATGTTTTCCTTACTGCTAAGGTAAGGACAGAATTTTTCAAATTCTAACCTCTCCCACACCCCAAATTAGGCTTTTTTTTTTTTTTTTTAACCACAGAAGGGCCCAGGTCTTGGGGAGGACAGGGTGGTGGTGGACAGGCGTCAGGCTCTTTCTTACAAGCTGTCGTGATGTCTCCCAAGCCACCTTCGGAAGTGGCCGTTCTGTGGCGGGCATCTTGCAGTTGCTCTCTTTTCTCCGTACCCCTTTGCATCAGCAGGACAAAGTGTTAGAAGGCAGAAGAAACACTTGCCATAGCTCAGGACGTTAGAGGATCTTCATTTGCAAAAGCAGCAAGAAGGGTTGCCTTCAACTCCTGTTGGCAGTGCGCCTGGCGTGACATTCTGAGCAGGCGAGGCCCCAGTATTACCTATCTGTACCGTGACCTTCACAGGGGCTGTGCGTGCTTCCTCGTAGCCTCATGTGACACAGAGGAAGCTGAGGTCCAGAAGCTGGTACCTGTTGAAGTAACATCGGTAGGAGTGGGTCTTTGTGGCGCCCAGGGGAAGCCTCTGGATCAGGCTTCCGACCCACAATGTCTGCTTCACCTGCCTGCAGCCCAGTTCCTCCCAGAAGGCACTTCTGAGCATTTGCCAGAGGAATAGTTGGGTCCCACACAGCTGCCAGGTTCTGTGTATTCAGGCTCAGGTTGGCCGCTGAAGTCCCTGTGCACTTCCCTGCTGCCTGATTGGCTGGAGACCTGAGTGGCTCCGCTCTTACTGTCTGCACAGAGGGGGTCTCCTGCTGAGCCCTCCTGCCGGCGGCCTTCCAGCCCAGCTGCTCAGTTTCTTGCATCACATCTCCAGGCCATGGGTGATTCATCCCATGTTGGCCAGGGTATGGGGACCCAGGCACTTTCCACTTTCCCTTTTCAAAACGACAAAATTGACACCTTTTTTTACAGGTAACATCAGTTCATTTTAAAGATTTTAGAGAAAGATGCTCTTCTCCAGGCAATGGAAACCATATGGAAAAGACTTCTATTGTTTGGGTATTTTGGGGTTTTTTTTAAGACCTCCGTTGACATTTAACCTGTTGATGCCATTTCTATTCATCTTTTCCTCCAGAGACCTTTTCTTCCGCAGGTCAAAAGTCTTTAAATTACAAAAAAAAAAAAAAAAAAAGTCTTTGCTCATGAACTGATCCTCAGATATAGTTTTCTTTTTCAAAAAAATGAGTATTACCAAATTTGCCAGGGGAGGATCTTATTTTTTGTTTGTGTGTAGAAGAATTGGGGTGTAAGCCAGAGGTGCAGGGGGTGAGAGGATTCACCAAAGACAGTGGAGAGCAGAACAGGCGGATCTACTGAAATCCACTGCTGAGGGGAGCAGTGAGCGAGACAGGAGAGGTCTGCTTGCTGTCTGAGCCAGTTTGCCAGGTCTATTGTGAGGCAGGCCCACAAGCTTCATTTTCTTTACTGAACAAAGAGTTAAAGGGAGAAAGAGCTTAGACCCCCATCATTTAGGAATCTGTGTGAAGAACACACAGGAAAGACTTGTGTGTGTTTTTATGGGTGACATTTATCTGTGGGCCAAGGAGTATGAAGTGATTAAGGACAAAAAGCCCTCCCATGTCTTAATCAAAATCCAAATGTATGTGCCTGAGTACGTGGGAGTTGCCTTTGAATAAGGCAAACTCCAGCCCTAGTTTAGTTTTTCTTGCTGAACTAAATGCACTAAATAGCTTCATCTTTTCATTTTTCCTTTGTAATTAATGATTAGAAAAAGTTTGTTTCACCTGATGGGCTGATAAACTTTTAAACTTATGTACAGTAGATTATGTAGCTCAACATAGTTCCCGCTTATGTCCACACTCAGAGTAAAATATTTGTTGTTTACAGCATCCACTCTCAGTCTGAGGGTTGTTGTTTTTTTCTTTTAAAACTTAAATTTTTTTGAAACTAAAGAATTTTTAAAAGTTGAAATAACGCTGCATTAGAACATTCTGTAAGTTTCTGGTGCACATCATTGAGTATCAGCATGTCAAGGTCACCAGTAGAAGTCCAGTGCTGTCCTTTGCTATTGTCCTGAGTTTTCCAACACTGCTTTTCTGCACTGTTTCCTGCTTCTCACCCTCCACTCTCTACCTTCCTTCTATGGCTTTGGTTGGCATATAAGTCAATGAATAAATAAGTCTCAACTCTTAAAATTTGCTCCTAAAGATAACTTAGAATAACTTGTATAGAAGAAATGGTTGTGGTGGTGTTTGCTTTATTTGATTTGGGGCTGAAAAAGTTATTTTGGAAATAGTGTGTGTTTAAAGAGTGAACCTGCCTAGAATGAGACCAGCTCCGCTACAAGAAGCACATGGTAGATGAGGCTGCTGGATATAATGGCAATGGGGGTTCTCGTGTATGTGTAACAGTTAGGTCTCCTAACCCACTTCCTTGTTTTCAGAGTCTTCCACTTCCATAAAGAAACCGCTTGACGGGGTTGGCTTATTTTGTCTTGACCTTGGGAATGGTTGACTCCTGAGGTTGGTTTGTCACTTGTCATCCTTAGGACCTGAATGCCTACAAGAAGCAAGGGATGGCGCTGCTGACCAGAGTGGGCGAGTCAGTCAAGCACGTCACTGGGGGCTACAAGCTGAGGAGTCGGCCTCTCGAGTTTGCAGCCATCGGCGAATACTTAGATACATTTGCACTCAAGCTGGGAACCGTTGACCGAATAGCCCAGCGGATCATCAAAGAAGAAATAGGTGAGCGCTTTGTCCAGCTCTCCATCATGTCCGAGGACCACATTTGCGGAACTTGCATTGCTGTGTGGGAGCAGAATCCACCTGTAGAAATGCTGGAGTGACAGAACTGGGCCTATTTTATTTATAAATCCAGTGCATGAGAGGGTGCAGTCAATCGACGGCTGTTTGCTGTGATGGCAGCACTTAGAGATTAAAGAAACGTTGTGTTATGAACTGTGTGCATTTAAGAGAGCAGACTCCGGTGAGTGCTGGCCAAGGAAGCCTACCTTCGTGTCAGGAACTCCTGGCTATGGTGGGTTTTGAGTCAGTAATACCAGGATTGCTACCCAGATAGGCCTTGATTGCTTCTCCTCCTCTTTTAGAGTACCTTGTAGAGCTGAGAGAATATGGGCCCGTGTACTCCACGTGGAGTGCGCTAGAGGGCGAGCTGGCGGAACCCCTAGAGGGCGTGTCGGCTTGCATCGGCAACTGCTCTGCAGCCTTGGAAGAGCTGACAGATGACATGACGGAAGACTTTCTGCCTGTGCTCAGGGAATATATCTTATATTCTGACTGCATGAAGGTGAGCTGACTTACTTCTGCTGCATTGAACACTTTGTTAACAATCATTATGAAAATGAATCGGGTGCAATACAAATTGCCTTCTCCCTGGGTAGGCAGATGTAAACATGTAGACTGATATCGTGGACATTGACATGGAACACCTGGTGAACCACGTTTGTGTATTACGTGAAAAAATGGTTTGGAAGAGCCACGTTCTCTGAATGTTCAAGGAGATAGAGTTTTAATAGGGCTAAGACTGGGTGAGGTTCCTTAGTTTGAAAAGGTCTTTGGGATCATCTTATCTGACTTGTTCATTTTACAGATAAAGAAACAGAGCCCTGTGGGTCTTTTCTCTGTTTTCATGGTGCAGTGCTAAAGACCTTGTGTCTGTGCTTTATGGTTGGCTCAGAAGGATCAGTCCCTGCTTTTTGCAGAGCTATGTCTCAAATTGTCTTTAAGCACATCCTGGCTGGGTACGTTCTGTTCCCTTTGAAGGTAGAGAGAAAGCATAGAAAAAGTAGGGCTGTTACCAGGCCGCATGGAGCAGATGGAGCAGTGAACAGTGAGGACAGCTTGTGTTAGAAAGACGGCTGAGGACATGTTTTCCAAGATTGCTGTGGAGAGAGAGTGAGCAGTGCCTAGTGGCAGTGCCTCGTGGGGGACCCAAGTTGCCCACAGGCCCAGAACTTAAGTTAAACACCCTGTAGATATCGGTAGCTGAGTCCATATGTGGGATTTTACATCCTATAGATTATATCTGTGTGTGAAAAGTAATCATAATAGTTTTAAGTGATGGGCTGGAAGAGAACATCTTAGAATCCTTACCCATTTTCTGGCAGTGCCTTTTGGGCACTGCATATTACAGCCAAATGAAGACATGTGACATGCGCGTGAGGAAGTTTGAGTTTAAAGACCGAGTTTTTCTTTGCCTGGAGATACTTTGAACATTGCCTGGGAAAGCCTTGGTGTTCAACTCTTTCCCCTCAGGGCCCACAAGGTGGGGCTAATGAGTCAGACTGCGGGGAAGTTACTAGTTTATACTTTGGGTAGACCATTCCCCTATTTCAAAAACTAAAGAGGTTTTCTGGAAGATTGAGTTGAGAGAAGAGGGGACTATACTTCCCTAAACAAAAATGATTATAGATTGAGGGCCTAATTTCTTGAAAATATGAAGAAGCAGATCCTAGAAATATACACAATGAAATCAAATGCCTTTAAAGATATCGGGTGGAACAGTTTAAACTGTGAGATCCCCAATGGTGATAGACTGAATACATATTTCAACTTCTTCCTTTACATGAATCTGCACCAAAGTAATCCTAGAATGATTAAAAATAATAATAAAAGGGGCCTCCCTGGCGGCGCAGCGGTTAAGCGCTGTGCTCTGGAGCTGTCGGCAGCAGCGACAGGAGTTCGATGCCCAGCTGGGGAGATTTCCACATGGCGCGGCAGACCTCTCCTGCCTCGCCCGCTGCTCCACTCAGCACTGTATTTCCATTGATCTGCCCATTCTGCTCCCCACTCTGTCTCCCGTGAACCCTCTCGCTGCCCCATGCCTCTGGCCTGTACCCCAGCTTATATGCATAAATAAATAAATCTTTAAAAAAATTAATAATAATAAAAGAAAACAAAAGGAGGGGAAGCAATCACAGTCTAATTTGGGGACAGAAGGCAAATGAAGAGATAATAAGTACCTGACTGTAAAATGCTGCCCTCAGAGATGATGATGGGAAGAAACTAAAGAGCCCCTTGATTTACACTATGGAAGTCTTCAAAAAGGTTTAAGTATTAGCAGCTCTATTGATTAAGGAAGAGACAGATTAGTCAGAAGTCTGTTTAAAAAGCAGTTGCAGCTCCTGATTCTGTCCCCTCCTCACATAGGGGTTACTCCCACTGTGGCGAGATGTTCTCTCGAGGGGGTAAAATGGAGGATGGAGAGACACCAGGGATGGTCGAGAAAGGGACCAACATCCTCACACCAGCATGTTGAGTAAAAGGTTATTGGATGTTGAGGCTCTTAGTCATCTTCCCCTGCTTGGCTCTCAGCTTCATATCTTCAACGCGAAGATTAAAAAGCCTTTTCTGGAAAAGCTGAATAGACCAAGAGAAGAGGTTTGAAGATGCTGCTGTTGGGGGAGGACCCCACAGGCAAAAGCTCTGGGTGGGCAGAGACCTTTTCATTGGATTTTCTTGTCTCTCCCAGGTGAGTAGACAGACAGGGGTCACTGAATGCTTCAGGAAGCTCTATTATGAATATCGTAAAAACCTTCAAGCATAGTGAGTGAAACACCCTTGTGGGGGTAGAAAATTCCTAGGGAGGATGAAACATGGATAACTTCAGAAAGAGAAGCGATGCTGTCACCACCATCCAACAAAACTTTTTAAAAATTCAGAGAGAAAAACAGTTCATGGAAATTAAAACTATGACAGAACTGAAAAAAAAATAGAAAAGGGAAATTACATCTAAAGTGAAATAAAAAGAGGATGGAGGATTGATGAGAAAAAATATGAAAATGAAAGGACGAGACCATAGTGTCCACCATCTGTATAATGGGAGGGAAAGCAGAGGACGGGAAGCATCACTGAAGTTATCTGAGGGACATTTAGACATGAAGAGGTGATGCGTTGCTTGTGAGCCTTAAAGGAATTTGCTCAGAATAATGAGCTTTCAGTAATAAAGAACAAATGAGAATAAAAATAAAAATGCAACAGTTCTGTTGCCTTTTGGGAAAGGGGACGGCCCTCCAGGAGAACATTTTTTCATAGGCAGGATGTATTTCTGTCCCTCTGCTACATTTTTCTTTATTTTCCAAAATTCCTGTGACAAATTTCTTTTAAAATTAGGGGGCAGCAGTAACTGCTGTTTTGAATGGACCAATCAGGTGCTAGGAGCTGATGGGTAGGTCCGATCAGCTCCAGGATTGAAAAATGGTCCAATCAGACTTGTGGATGGTACCCTGAATGAGAATATAAGCCAGGGACAGAGAGACCAGAGGGAAGAAAATAAAGGGGGGAAAGAAGGGAAAAAAGGGGGGGAAATAAGGAAAAAAAAAAAAGAGAGAGAGAGAGGAAGCCAGCCCCAAAGAGAGAAGGAAGTCTCTGAAGAGAAGAACAGGAGAAGACGATGACGACACCAGCCCCCAGGAGAAGACAGATGAAGGTTCCAGACTCCAAAGAGAGAAGAAAGAAGTCCGTTCCTGGCCTCTGAGGGAGAGAGAAGAAAAGAAGCATCCAGCAGCCTCCCTCCGAGGAGGAAGAGAAGCTGAAGGACTCTGAAGAGACTGGCCCTCCAGTCCTGTCTCTGACGTAGCCTGAAAGGAGCCCCAGAGGCCCTGGGCCTGGTGGCTCAAAGAGCTGCTTGTGGGTCTAACCCAGCACCTCACAGAGAGCTCCCGTCCCCGATGCGCTCTGGGTGAGGTGGCCGCCACTTGAGGATGCAGCAAGCTCTCTGTTTCCCCCGTTTGTAAAAATAACCCCATGTTTATTGTTGTTGTTCATGTAACAACAACAACAACAAAATTAGGGGGCAGTGTGTGGTTTCATTATTATCACATTACCCTAAACCATTTAACTCACAGGTGGTCCCTTGTCAGTAGCCTGAGTGTCGGAAGGGGCAACCTCAATCCAACCATTTAACTTGAAATTATGTCACCAGGACCAAGTCAGACTGGTTTTCCTGCCTATCATAAAATGCTCTCTTAGAGGACCATCCCCTTTCCCAAAAGGCTACAGAACTGTTGCATTTTAATTTTATCTTCATTTGCTCTTTATTACCGAACACTCGTCATTCTGTGCAAATTCCTGTTGGGTCTCTTGGTTGTCAGCCCCGGGGGTCCCAGGCCACAAGCCACTCTTCAGCGTGGCCGAGCTGTGTCTGCTGCATCCACGTGCTTCCCTAACCCTGCATCTCAGTGTCCCTCTTCACAAAACATTTGAAGCTTAAAAACCTTCCAGAACTGCTGAAGCATTTTGGTAGCTGCTGATCTTTTGCATCAGGGCTATTTGGGGCCCCCCTTCTTCCTCCTCCTCCTCCAAGCTTGATAGCCCACAGCCTCGGCAGGGGAGAGGTAGGTCCGCACTCTGTGGGTGCAGCAGGATGTGGAGCTTTTCCAATGACAATGCCTGTTGTGGCACTTTCTTGGAAAAAATCCAGTGTGGATGTTGAAAGCCAAACCACAGAATGTATCTGTGACCGAGCTTCCAGAGGCTTTTGTCATGCTAGTTTAATGGCTATTACTAGTTTGTTGTAAACTTTTTGGATGGCAGGTATTAATGTTTCCATTGCTTAACTTTTTATTATGGAAAAATTCAAAGATATCCAAAATTAGAGGTACAGTTCCCTGGCACCCACAAGCCATCTCCCACAGCTGCCCGCTCTTGGCCATCTTGTTCCGGCTCTGCTCCCACCCACTCCCCACCCCCAGCACCTCATTATTTTAAAGCAAATCCTCCACATTATATCATTTCATACAAAAATATTTCGTACGTCTCTCTAAATTACCAACATTCTTTTATAAAACCGTATCAATCTAAAAATTTTTTCTTAATACTTCCTCAATCATTCAGTTTTCCCCAGTTTTCCCAGACACCATTTTTCTAGGTTTCTTGGCAAATTGGGATGCAAATAAAATCTACACATGGGTTGATGTTCCTTAAACTTTTAAAATCCCTCGCTAGCTATTTATTTTCCTTGCAATTTATTTGTTTAAAAAAAAGGCATCATTTATCCTTTCTACGTTTGAAGGAAGAATTAGTAAAGTTGCAGGTGAATGGGACCATTTCACAATAAGGATGAAATGCTCTGCACTTTAAAGTACAGCATGTGAGAGAAATGGGTCCTATGTCTTTGGTTAGGAGTCACCTTCTCATCTAGGTCTCCCCTGGCCCGCGCTGAGTGCAGTTCCACCATTTCCCCAAACCCTCTTTGCTGTTCGGTGTTTTCTCCTTCACACCTAGCACTGCCTCACCCACATGCTCTCCATTAGTGTGTTTTCCTTGCATGTGGTATGCCGTGCCTCTCGCATGTAACGCAAGGGTTCTGTGTGTGTTGTCTCTGCTGGATCCTCCCACCTGGACAGATGAATGAAGAATCTTTTATTTATTTATTTATTTATACATACAAGCTGGGGTACAGGCCAGAGGATTCACCAGAGACAGAGTGGGGAGCAGCACAGGCAGATCAGAAATACACTGCTGAGGGGAGCAGCGGGCGAGGCAGGAGAGGTCTGCCGCACCATGTGGGATTCTCCCCAGCTGGGCATCGAACTCGCATCATGCGCGCTGCCGACAGCTCCACAGCGCAGCACTCAACCGCTGCGCCACCAGGGAGGCCCTGAATGAAGAATCATTAAGGCAGAATCTGGGTGAGGCTGGCCAGGCAGAGGAGGGACAGAGGGACTCAAAGTGTCTCCATGCACTTCAATTTCTGGTTTATGGAACCCCCTAGAATCAGAGACCCAGGAAAGTTCAGTGAGAAGCTCAGATGGGAATATCTTTCGCTGTCCTAAGGGGTGGAGGAACCTCTCTGGCTCTGCTGAATTGGGCTGGTCCCCTGACATGCCACTGCAGGCTTAGGCCCATTGGCAGTGGGCTGGTCTGACCGGTTTCATCAACGTAGCCTATGTTGTTTGGGGAGGGAGGCCTGACCTTTCAAGCCCTCACCGGTGGTGTACAAAGATGCTCTCAACAGGGTGACAGGCTTGGACAGTTTATCTCGATGCAAACCTGTTTCCCAGTGTTGAGTGTGGTTGGACAGCAGTCAGACTGAGCAGCACTAGCGCTCCTGCAGCGCGGCAGGGAGGGCCTGGCCGGCCTCTGCCGAGCTGTCAATCAGCATTGCCCTCAACCAGGTCCCTGCACCAGACCTCGGTCTGTAAAATGCGAGCCACACCCCTGCTGTCCTGTGGGGTCACTGCCGCTTCCCTGCTGTCTAGTGTGGCAGGGGTCTTCGCACAAACCCTCCTGTCAGCCTGCACAAGACGGAGGCATGCTGGTCACTCCAGGTGAGGTTGGGGGGCAGTGACTGAGGGGACAGAAGCCCCACCTCACTTCTGGGCCAGAGAAGGCCCAGGTAACCGGGGTACAAATAGAACTAAAACTTAGAAGAGATGCATTTAGTCTGGCTGTGCCGTGGAGCTGACACATCTCCTCTCATTCTCCCTCCCGACTCAAGGCCGGGGCCACCTCAGCAGAGGACTTGGAGCAGGACGGCAGGCAGGAAGCCCCGTGCTCTGCTGACTGAATCTGAAGGCCTTGTTTTAAGAGCATTTCTAGCTTTGCGGATGACATTCTTGCCACAGATGGTGTGTTCCTGGAGTGACTCACTCTTTCTAGTGTGGATATTGTGCTTTTCCCGGTGAGGTGTGGGGCATCCTCTGGAGGGAATAGGGCAGTAAGGACCCCAGTGGGCCCTCCCTGTTGCCGCCTGCTCCTCAGGGAGCCACACTCGGTCTCCATAATCAGCATCCTGTGTCTATTGCTCTCGGATGGAGAATATGATTTTTACTACTGCTAGTACCAGGCCAGTAGATTTAGAATATTTCCTGGACTCTGTGGAATGCAAAAAGGGCTGTTTTCTTTATATTTATAGAAGTGTACTGTCCGCCATGGCGGCCCACCAGCCATATGTGATTATTTAAGTTTAAATTTGTTGGGGTGGAAACGAACTTCCTTCTACCTTTCTACGTCCTCATAGCAGGAAATTGATTAAGTCAACATAAGGCAGATTGAGAGAAGAAAATACCAAGAAAATACCACCCAAAGGTGCCGTCACGACCGCACCTACTGAATGACCAGTTTGTAAAGCTTTTAGACAAAGAAGTAATAAACCTGTAAGACCAGACAGGCTAAAGAAATGCTTGAAATTTTGTGAGCTAAGCGGCATGTTTACACAACTTCTCCTCTTGTCTCTGACAACAGGGTGTCCCTGTATCTCTATGGGGAGGGTCCGTCCTTCCGTGGAATTACTTCCTGCTTCCAGAGAAATAGAGAGGAGGAGGGTCAGAAAATTCCTGCTGTTAGGAAGCATTCACTGGCTGGTCCTTTAATTCAGAATAATCAGTATGCCACTCCAGCACATCCTAGGGCATTCCCGCAAACTCAAATTAATTTAAACCCAGTTCCTCAGTGTCACCAGCCACATTTCAAAAGTTTACTAGGTTAGGGGCCAGCGGGGCTGGTGGCTGCTGTCACTGCAGCTCCTAGACCGTGACGCAGAAGCGCTGGGAACAGTGCTGTAAACCTTCCTACTCACAGGTGTGACCATGGGCAGGGGACTTCCGAGCTCTTAGGAGAAAAGTGAGTGACAAACAATGAAAAATAGCTATTGCCAGTTTTACCTCTTGGTATGCTCATGGCAAAGCACTTCTTGAAGGCTTCAGGAGAGGATTTGATATTCCCTGTTGATGCAGCCTGTGAGGAGGTAGGTGTCAGTTTTCCTGTTGGCCGGCACCTTTTAGCACATCGTCAGAGACACCAGATCCCCTGCTTAGCCCAGGAATGGCTTCTTTTTGCCCCGATACTCATTCTGGAAGGTCTCTGAGGGCAAAGTGCAAGATTAGAAACTTTTGTGGCAATTTATGACTTCTGAGTTAGTGAGAAAGAAAATTCTCTTTGCTCTTGATTGGCTATTTGTGATTCTACTAAAAGAGGAAAAAAAGAAAACCCTTGTGTGACACAGGTGTTCTAACTGAGGTTTTTTTTTTAAGATTTATTTTTATTTATTTATGCATACAAGATCTCAGACATGTGAGGGGTGAGAGGATTCACCAGAGACAGAGTAGGGAGCAGAACAGGCAGATTGACTGAAATACACTGCTGAGGGGAGCAATGGGCAAAACAGAAAGAGGTCTGCTGCGCCATGTGGGTTAGCTCCCTGGCCGGGGATCGAACTCATGCCACAGTGGCTGGCGATAGCTTGATAGCACCGAGACTTTAACCCCTGCACCACCAGGGAGGCCCCCTATCTGAGGTCTTAGCGGCAGAGCTGGGGCTGGGTGAGGCAGCGGAGGCCCCCAGAACACAGATTTCTGGAGACTCTCACACTCAAGTGCTGATCTTGTATTTGTCTCCTTACGTTTTCCATCCTGGGGCCCTGGCTTGCCTCCCCCTAGTCCTGTCCAGGGCTGCTGCCTGTGGGCCCACTCACCACTCGCTCTGGCGGGCTCACTGCACACATCCTGGGACTGCGGGCTTGTGCATAACTCGAGCAGCCTTGTGCGGTGTCTGTACTGTCCTTCACCTGAGCCCTCAGGTAGGGGCCATCCCTGTTCGTTCTTTGATGACCTGGTCCAGTCGGTCCCCCAGAGATGAGGGTCAGCTCCGTGAATGAAACAGTCAAGAACTCTGATGACCTAGACTTTTCTGCTCATGGTTCAGAGAACCCCGCGTTCTGGGGGAGCCGAGAGGCCGCTGACCATGTGGCTGTGGACAGGTGCTCCCAGTTGCTGTCCCCTGGGATCTGGTTACTTTCAGCATCAGGCTGTTGCTGCTCTAGAAAGCTCAGGCTCCCACGATGGTTCTCGCTCTCTCCTCCCTCCCTCGCGCCGGCTTCCCCCAGCTTCTGTGTCAGCAGCCAGGCTGTTCCGGGAGCACGTGGCTGGACCTGGATGTGCTCCGTCTTGGGGAGGAGGGGTAAAGAAGCAACTGCCGAGACTTGGAGGCCCCTTCGTGAAATCTGTGCTACTACCTGCTTCTCCTTTCTGCCCCCACAGAGCGTGTTGAAGAAGAGGGACCAAGTGCAAGCAGAGTACGAAGCCAAACTGGAAGCTGTGGTTCTGAGGAAGGAAGACCGGCCCAAGGTCAGTGTCTGCAGCTGGCATGTGGCCAGAGATCAGGGCACCCTCCCTTTTGTCCTGTGGTTGGCCTCTGTGATATTCTAGATCGGGATGGATCTGCTAAGCTTGTCTCTCAATCTCATTTAAAGAAATGGCCTGGAATACTGTCTATATATTTCAAAATTTTGTTCTGACAATATAGCTCCCAAATATAAGTACAGAAGTCACTTATCCTGGCTGGGTTGGAAACGAGAGGTAGTAGCAAGTGCTGCTGCTGGCCTTGTCTGGAAGCTGAGATCCCGTAGTTGAAAGATGTCACTTAAATCATTCTGTTGGCATCATACCTGCTCAGTATTGAATATAAGCTTCTCAGAGGCTGCTTTTGTCATTATAATGTCTGTTCAGCCCTGTCCAGGACAGTTTCTTTCCAAAGGCAGGAGCTGAGGTGATGAATAGCAGGCCAAGTTAGATCTCGATGGAACCCTGCGTCCTCCTTAGGGCAGACGGAGCAGAGGGGACAGCTATTTCTGGCTCCCGCTTTCCATGAAGCTGAACTTGGGGCTCCCACCTCATGCTCTGCCCTCTTTTTTGGTCTGGATGACTCTCCTCCTCCTCCCAGGAAATCTTCCTGCAGCTGCTGTTCTCACCTCCACGAAGCATCACTTAACTCTTGACCACAGGAGTTCTTTCTAGTTCTGACCTGTAGGTTCCAACATGCCCACACTCCTGAGCACACTGTGGGTAGGCCATCTTCGCCCCTCCTCTTTCTGGGGGAGACCAAGCCAGGCCAGAATTAATTTTGCTACTTGTTTGGCAATTGTGATATTTCTTTTTTTTTTTGACTTTATTTTTTAATTTTTTAAATTTTTTAAAAAGATTTTATTTATGCATATAAGAACTGGGGTGTAGGCCAGAGGTGCAGGGGTGAGAAGACCCACCAGAGACAGAGTGGGGAGCTGAACAGGCAGATTTACTGAAATACACTGCCGATGGGAGCAGCGGGTGAGACAGGAGAGGTCTGCTGCGCCATGTGGGTTAGCTCCATGGCTGGGGATCGAACTCGTGCTGCAGTGGCTGTGGATAGCTTGATGGCACTGAGACTTTAACCCCTGCATTACCAGGGAGGCCCCAGTTGTGATATTTCATGACCAAGCATGATGTTCCTGTGCCAGCGAATATGATCGAACAGTGTGGGCAGCAGAAATGGTGGCACTAGTTTTGCATTGGGGGTGGCAGCCACTTTTTTTTTTAAGTGGTTGTACCATTTTATTTATTTATTTATTTATTTTTAAGATTTATTTATTTATGCATGCAAACTGGGGTACAGGCCAGAGGCATGGGGTGGCGAGAGGGTTCACCAGAGACAGAGTGGGGAGCAGAACAGGCAGAGTGACGGAAATACACTGCTGAGGGGAGCAGCGGGCGAGGCAGGAGAGGTCTACCACACCATGTGGGAATCTCCCCGGCTGGGCATCGAACGTCGCCACTGCCGACAGCTCCACAGCACAGCGCTTAACCGCTGCGCCACCAGGGAGGTCCAGGCAGCAGCCATGTAGGTGGGTGGCAGAGGCTCGGTTGGCAGCCTGTCCAAGTGGCCATGGTTTAGTGGAGAGCACAGGATTTCTACTAGCATAAACAGATCAAATCCCAGCGTGGACTGATTTGCTCATTAACCTTTGTGGGATTCCTGTGGGTGTGTGAGGAAGTAAATTGTCCGATGTGGTAACACACCCCGTCGAGCCTCTGCTTCCTGCACCATCTCTAATTGCCTCGAGTGGGAATGCTGGGAACTTTGTTTTCTGGGTTTGTTGCCACTTGGGGCTTTTGTTTTATCTATTAATATTTTTTTCTGGCCACGCTTGTTTCCGGGTGGCCCCTGCCTTCCCACTCCCCCTAAATGCCCATCCTCCCTGGTAGCCTGCTGTCAGCAGACACCTATCTGGGACATGAGTACTGAAGGTTTTGCTGTGCTTTGTGTTACGTGGTTTTGAGGTCTCCTTTGCAGAACAGCTGCTGGTGAGATGAACCCCAGGTATCAGGAAGTGGGTCAGAGCTGATTCTACTCCCAGAACTCACCCAGCCCTAATGTCCATAACTTACAGCGGGAGCAAGATGGCCTTAGGTCCATCACAGGATGCGGGAGGCCACAGATTCCTGCTGGAAGGTGGGTTTCTCACAAGAAAATTATGGAACTGGACATGCTGGCAAATCTGAGGAGGTGTTTTGAGGTGATACCTTGCAGGTTGCTCTAAGAGTGAGGGAAAATTGAGTTTGTGAAGCTATGGGGTGGTATCAAAATCTTATGCCTTCTCTGGAGCCCAGAAGGCTCATGAATCTATGTGAGCCTTGCTGTGAATTTTATGATGGAGGCGATGCCTTAGGACAAAGAGGTGAGCTCCATGCCGAGGCTTCTGCTTCTTAGCATGTGCTGAGGGTACATGCTGATGAGGGCCCAGAGTTGAGGGAGTGTTCAGATCCTGGAATTGAAAGTTTTGCTTTTGTTTTTAAGTGGCAGAAGCTCAGCAGACCCCGAGGTGGTTTTCCCTCAGGAAAGGGAGCTTTGGCTTGCGTAGTCTTGGCTTTCCTCATTTTAATTTTGCAGTTAGAGAGATGACAGGCCCGTGGTGGGGGCTGATGGCTGCTGCATCTGTCAGGCTCACCCTGTGTAGATCTCAGGATTTGATCCTAGAGGAACGTCCATGTTTTATTCTGTTCTGTATTTGCCTCTTTTCAACGCTAATATATTCAAGTGTTAGTAGTGAGGAATAAGAAAGAGCAAAGGGGCCTCCCTGGTGGCGCAGCGGTTAAGCGCTGCGCTATGGAGCTGTCGGCAGCGGCGACGCGAGTTCGACGCCCGGCCAGGGAGAATCCCACATGGCGTGGCAGACCTCTCCTGCCTCGCCCGCTGCTCCCCTCAGCAGTGTATTTCTGATCTGCCTGTTCTCTGCTCCCCACTCTGTCTCTGGTAAACCCTCTCGCCGCCCAACACC
>PVIJ01021901.1:0-17437 GCA_004024925.1 Scalopus aquaticus
AGGCCTGCGGAAGCTAGTGGCCCAGGGTCTAAACCACGAGTGAGCATCTTCCCTCCTCCTTCTCCACAACAGATTAGAAATTTCCACCAGGTAAGGAGGAAACTGACATGAGGAATGTGAGAACAAGAGCTCAGGGGGCTGCTTCGCTGGGTTGGGAGGCAGGAGTGGGCAGCTGATCAACGGTGACAGGAGGGGCACCTCGCTGCTGGAAATGGCCAATTCTGATACGGTGTAATTAATGCATCATCCTTCACACAATATTCTTAAACTATTATACACATTACATGTTTCGATAAAGGCAAAGAAAAGGGACCTTCGCGGTATAAATGGCACTCTTACCAACTTTGACTGTGTGCACAGTATTTATACATTTACGATCGTGCCACACCTCGGGGTAACCGTTTCTGTTAAACGATTCCGTGAACGAGACGAGTTATAAAAGCGCTGCTCTGCATTTTCCTTCCGTGTAATTGCTGCTGTGTGGTGACGAAGCCCCTGGGCGTGGAGAAAGCACGGCCCCCTGACTCCCACTTGCGCCAGCC
This sequence comes from Scalopus aquaticus, assembly GCA_004024925.1. Classification (NCBI taxonomy): domain Eukaryota; kingdom Metazoa; phylum Chordata; class Mammalia; order Eulipotyphla; family Talpidae; genus Scalopus; species Scalopus aquaticus. The sequence goes on from PVIJ01021901.1 coordinate 543, forward strand.
GGACCCACGGCTCTCACACCCACAGGGTGCACCTGGGCGCTTGCTCAGAAACAACAGTTTTTATTAAGAACTACTTTCCATCCTTTCTGACATTCACGGCATTCATCTGGTACTTGGAAGAGTGCACAGCCCACGCACGTGTGTGAACTTTATCCCCCGCCCCCCGCCGTCAAAAAAAAGAAACATAAATATGTACTGACCAGAGTGGCAGCCACAAGGAGCAGGAGACACAACACAGAACAGTGGGGATGGGGGGTGGGGGCATGGACAGGCCGAGGGGCACAGGAAACGAGCCAGCAACTAAGCACACTCACGGCGTCCCGGCATTTTCAAAGCTTTGCAAAGTCCCCTCATTTATTTAGACTCAAAACAACACAAAAACTGATCCTTTGCCTGAGTCTAGAACCTCCATCTTGCACTAACTCCATCTTGCACGGGAGAACAAATTATTCTTAGAATGGCTGTTTGCTGGCTAAAAGTATCAAGTGTGCTGGGGCCTTCACACTTTGTCTTTTCAGATCCTGACCAAGAATTTCTCACCATCTTAAAAGGTGGCGTGACCTCGTGCAAACCAGCTGAAGAGCCATCTCCAGGGCAGCCCTTGGCCCCCAGCAGCTGGAGCCCAAGTCGGGGCTCCCACATTTAATGCCAGCACCTATTCCACAGGCTTCTGATGCCGTCTTGCCTGAGCATTTTAATCAAACATACAATTTCTTATTACAGGCTACTTTCATTTTTCCATAAATATCAGTGCATTATTCTCATTTGAAATTTCATGTAGATAACATATTATCTATCAATTTTATTTCAGGAGAATAAAGGAAGCATTAGAAAAGCTTTATTATAAATTGGGAGTGTTATTACCTGTATGTTCTAAATTATGTTACATTTTTGTACAATTTCAACTGTATAAAGGATATCAAAGAAAATAGAGAGTCCCAATCTAGCCAGATAACGGACTGGATACTCTAAGTGACCACTATTTGAAACACCCTAAAATCTTGGAGAGGCCTTTCAAAGGCGCACAGAAGGGCCATGAATGTGAGGGAAAGCAGAGGAGGCAAAGCAAGAACATGTCCGACCAGAGGGTTAGCTGACTTGTTCCAGATCTTAACCTTCCCTGTGGTGATGACACAGAACACAGGGAAGATGACGGTGGGGGAAGCGCAGGGCCTGCCCAAGGGGAGGGGAATATGAGTTAGTACCTCTCGAATAAGTTAGGAGCGAAGAAGAGGTATCATCCAAGAGCAAGAAAGTCCACTAAGAGAAAAGAGAAGCACCTGCCTCGAACTTGATACTCAAAACAGGCAAGAGAAGTTTAAAAATAGCCCCTCTGCGAACTGGCAGCCACAGGCTAACCATCACCAGGGCTTATTGGTCAAAATTAACACTTAGTGGTGTGGTCTGCAAAACCTCAAGAAGAGAGAGACTTCCATTTAAAGTGGTCCCGTAGGCCACGGCTACCTGAAGCCGCTGATCAATCTTAACCTCGGCACGAGGCACAAAGAGACCGTGAGTTCCACCTGCTACAACACAGGCTGCACCACCTCGGAGGCCTTCCAGCCCCTCAGTCCGTAACTGTGTGCAGCAAAGCGCCCCAGAACGAGTGACCGACAGCCACCAGCCGGCACCGTGCTCCCAGGTCGTGTGGGGAGCAGCCGGGTGAAGGCCTGTCTCCATCGCGAGACAGCGGCCTCAGCAGCAAGACGGCCGTCGGTTGGCGGGAAGCTAGGAGCAGACCACTGGCGGCTTTGAACGGGAGCCGGGCCCCAGACATTGGGGACGTGATTTACAAGCACCACCAACAAAAATGTTTAGCTTCAAGCCTTTGGATCTGACTTGCAATTACAGGCTATAAAGGGCCGGATGAGCAAGTGAAGCCACATCAAGAGAAACATCAGAAAAAGGTATTTCACAGGCCAACTGACTCCGGGGTTTTGACATGACAAAGGCAGAGACAGGGAAGGGGGAGAGAACTATTCCAGATAAAGAGTCTTGAGAAGGAAATCGGTGTCTTAACCCTGTTTGAATTCTGCTGGAAGTGCCCGAACTATAAAGGCATTCTGGGCGCCCTGGGGGCTCAGAGGCCAGGTTAGGAGGATTCAGGAATCACCACAGCACAAGCACTCATTACATGGCTCTGTCCGCATATTAAGAATTTTTAATAAAACTTTACAAAATAAAACATGAAACACTGTTTCAGATAACCAGCATCCACCGAAACTGGCAGAAGGACACACCCACCTCCCTTCCCAGGGTCAGAACATAAACCCGGCTCAGTAACGCTGTCTTCAAGAAGGAAGGGAAATAAGAACTAGAAGAGAACAAAAGTAAAGCATCTCAAAATTTCAGATTCAGCCAAAGCAGAATTTAAAAGGAAAATTTTTAGTCTTATATTTGGCTTTATCAGAGGAAAAAAGTCTCATATAAGCAAAGCATTCACTTGATGGGGGGGGGGGGGCATCAAAATAAACATTAGTAAAACAGAAAGATATAATCTAAAAAGAATTTAACTCTGCTTTTAAAACCGATCATGTAATAGAGAAGACAATGACCAGTTTGAAAAGACAAATCACTGACAGATCAATGAAGAAAAAAGGAAAAACATAAATTTTAATGCCTTAATTGTGGATGGTTTAGAAATTGAAGTGATAAAGATAATTATGAACTTTGTGTTAATAAACTTGAAACCCTATTAGAAATGGATAAATGGCTAATATATAGGAATAGACAGAAGCAAAAAAAAAACTGATTTAAGAATAAGAAATTGATTAAGTTGAATATCCCTATATTTACAAGAGAAACAAGATCAAAAGTCAAGAATCAAGAAATGGGACAAGAGCTAAAAATCAAGGATTACACAATTCTTCATGGTTTTAAATATACTTCTCTCAAACACACACACACACACACACACACAAAACCCCACATAATTAATGACCAAAGACAAGTGACAAGAAGGGACGGGTAGTAACTCACATCCCAAAGGCGGAGACTTCATGAATCAATTTTTAAAAGACCAGCAACAACTGAATACGAAAAGTCAAGTTAAAGAGATATGGATTTAATGTCCAGAGCAAAAAAGAAAATGCAAACACATATTTAAGACATTCAACACTCATAACGAAAAATGTAGCTTAAAGCTGTATTATGAGATTGGCAAAAAATCCAGAAGTTCCCGAAAATCATTCTATTGGCACATATGTAGGGAAACATGTACTCTCACACAGAGATGATGGGAGTTTAACAGGTACAGGGCCTGGCAGGAACAACCTGACGATATTTACCCAAAGCACAAATGTGCGTACCCAGTGGCACAGGGCTGTCCTGCCCAGGGAGCTCTCCTGCAGACAGAGCACACACACGGTCATGAAATGACACACACACAAAGCTTATAAGGGCAGTGTTGTGTGAACTGCTGATGACTACAAATAATCTAAATGTCCAACAGAAAAGATTTGGTGAAATATGTCACGGTATGCCCATACAATGGATTGAAGCTATAACAATGAAGCACTGCTTTATGGGAAGTTGGGCTTAACAGGTGGGGGGAAAGGGGTGGACAAAGAACAGAAGAGCATGCACAGCATGTACAGAATGTCACCATCTGTGTGAAGTAGGGTGAAGAGTAAATTACATAATCTGCTTCTCTGTGTAAACTCCAATAAATTAATCAAGCAGTTATCTGGCAAAGGGAGGGCAGGCCTGGTAAACCAGGCAGGAGGGAGGTGTCTGTTATCCACGTCCTTGAACTTGTAAGTTTTCAAAACAGTGACTGTATTGATTATTCACAATATTGCACATCATAAATGTTAAAGACAAAATGAAGCATCTTAATGGAACCCTAAAGCTGCCTTTAGTATCAATCACATTAAGAAGAGACACAGTATTACTTGACTGATTCCCTGCAATGAAATCAACGGGTGATGATGCAGTGTTTGGAGAAAAAAGAAAAGTCTGCAGGAAGTAATGTTTTGACTGTGAGGTTCCGGCTGATTAAATTAAATTTAGCTGTGTTTCCTTGGTTTTTTAAATGTATGTGAATTCAGGATTATAAATTCTTATTAAATTCAACTTGATTTTGAAAATACTCTGTCACTTTTTTGTTTTAGAATAGATCTGGTGGATTATTTTGCTTTTGGAGGTGCTAACTCTACCTAAAATGCTAGATCTAACTTCCTAAATAAACTTCCCAAATACATCTGAACATCTAACTCCTTAAAAACCAAAGTCATCCTCTCCAACCAGACCCTGGGATGACGTCCCCTAAGAATCTCTCTTCAACACCCCCCTCTGTCCCATAGCGAGTTTAATGAAACAGAGAATATGAGGATGAAAACAAAAAGCTACATTTTTGAGGGATGTTTGGTTTTCCTCAGAGTGTACAAAAACGACAATAACTATGTTAGTCAGTATTCCCTGACATATAATTTATTGTATTCAAATAAATAAAACAGTAGTATCAATCAAGACGTACAATACACCGAATGCATATTAAAACAGTATTCATTAAAATGAGATTGTACATGGAGGATGTTTTAAATATTTAAATGTGAAGGATATGAAGTAACTAATTGCCATGAGAAGAAGCCACCCGAGAGTGTGGCTTTGTGAAGGAAGCAAACCTCGTGCTTGGTCCTGAAGGAAATGACAGGTGCTGAGAGCCTGAGTTAGGTTGGCTTTACAATCAGGGATTCCTTTTAGCACACAGAAGTAAGATGAACACTGTGATGGCTCTACTGAGTCCTTGTAAAATTCTGATGACGTGACAAAACATTCCACATCTACGGAGAAGTTCGATAAGGCTTTGAAAGTCCTTGGCAAGCCATGAACTTTCTATGTCAAGCACTCAGAGACTGGTCTCCACTTAAAAGGACACCAGCACAGGAGATATCCACGCCCCACCCTCCAGCGCTGGGACTCCAGGGGCAAAGGAGCCTCAGGAAAGGGGTGGCAAGTCAGGGGCCCCACTTCCGTGGGAGGGTGGCGGTAGGGGACTGGAAAGGCACACACTGAGTCTGCCAGCGAGAGGATGGCACGGAGGGTTTCGTTCACTCTCTCATTTCCTAAGTTCCCTTGTGAGAAACACACCCATAAGATGAGCAGTGTGTGGCCAGGGCTGACACACCGGGATGGCCGACTGATCTATGCCCTCCCTCACATAACACTGTCATCCAATTTGTTTTACTGCCAAGTGTTTGCAAAGGCACTTGGAAGGTTTAGGTGGGAAGAATTGGGGGGGAGGGGGGGAAGACTTGGATGGAAAGGTTTCCACATTTTCCACCATTTGAAACAAAGACTAAACCAAATAACTCTGGAATAACATGCATTCCTAACTCTATAAATCCCTTTACATAATACCAGAATTTTGAAAACACATTTATATGCAAAAATAAATAAATAAAAACCAAGATTCTTCAGGCTCTTCAATCTCCAGTCCTTGTTTTAACATGGTTTTTTTTATACCGTCAGGAACTCTCTCTAGAACTCTTAAGTACAAGTCGCATGGGGAAGGACTCCAACAAACCCAAGAAGATACTTAAGTCAGTTGAACTGATAAAAGTTTCATATGTTGATATATTTTACTTAGCAAAAACTGTCTTCGAGACATGTAAGAGCACCTAAAAACTGCATTGCCAATGCCACGTGTCTTCCCCTCTCGTCACCACCCCCATCCCACAGGAGAAAGAAGAGAAGAAAATACAAAACAGAAAGCTCCATGTTGTGAGACTGGCCGCCGAGTTTATCCTGGGGCCAGAGCCCTTGGCTCACTGTGCTTTTTACTATCACTCAATGACAGTCTCAAAAACAAGATGAAAGGACCATTCTCTTAGGTGCATATGTACGGGCTGTCCACAAATCCTGAAAGCTGAAATATGTATAGGCCAATAACCTGAAAGAGTATTTCATGAGGCTAATTTAAACTAGAAACTGCTCGGTATACTGAAAGTACATGATTCCCTTTAGTATTTTAATATATTATAATTGAAATGATTATCTGTTTATAAGCTACTTTAAAAAGAATAACACTGCCAAAGGCAACGAATGTTTTGATACAGTTAGCACTTACCATTATAACAAAAACAAACCCCCAAAAAAGCTCAAGATAAAAACACCATGTATGTGCCAACCGGCAAGACTAAATGATCAATAAAATCACCTTCCTGAATAAGCCTCAACAGAATGACAGAGCACTTTCTTGGAAGATTCGGAACACAAATGACAACACTGACTGACTGACACTTTCTGCTGTCACTAACCAGTCAAGTAAGAAGCCTCCAAACCACTCCTTTTTCCCACCCTTCAATCTTAAACATCCATCCAGAAACAAACAGTTTTGATTAGGTTGTAATTTTGCATTTTCTCAGAACTACATTTTTTGAGAACAGAGTTTTTCCAGTTGGACAGGAAAATGTCTCAGAGCCAGGCCAGGCCCAGACCGAGGCCCTGGAGGACAGAACAGGCGGGGACAGTGCTGAGCTCACCTGCTGCGGTTGGTACCTCTGCGGGGGCTGGGAGGGCAGATACTGCGCCTGCGGAGGGAGGTGCGGAGGCTGCGGCTGCTGGTTGTAATAGGGCTGCTGGCCCTGCTGGCAGTACCCACTCACACCTTGCTGTCCATACTGAGGTGGCATCTGTTAAGAAGTCAAGCAAAGCAATCGACAAAGTCAAAATGTGCAATTCAATGAAAGCAAATATGGTTGCAATTCAGCAACACGAAGTGGATTCTTTGCTATGCAACTGAATTCAATATTTTTAATACTCTCTCCATTAGATACACTGACATTCTGCCCTCTGTTCACATATCACTGAAGACAAAAGATAATTTGACTTCGATTGCAAAAATGTTTCATCAGATATCAAATATTGATAACGTCATAAAAAAATCTAGTGGAGGGGAACACTCCTAATACTGACATTAAAATATATTCTCTGCTAGAAAGTCAAAGAAGCATTATATAACCATTCTCATGCAACACTTAAAATGAAAATGAACACTAGCAGTATATGTGCCCTTGCTGAGATCTGTGAGGGACCTGTGGGCTGGGCTCATGGATTGGGGGGATGTTAATTTCAACTAAGGTCAGAACAATACCATGCCAGTTACCATAGCAATTCCATTTATCATTGCTAACAAGGAACAACATTGCTTTACAATCAAATGAAACCCTTTTAGAAAGCAACACTATCTATAACAATAAAACTATCAATGAGTTCTTCAAAGAAAGATATCCATGTCTGATACAAAGACAGTACCTTCCGACTTGATAAAACGGGTAATGATGTAAAGCACCAATACTGAGATATAGACAGAGCCTAAATCAGTCTTCTCTATCTCTAATTACGTGAGCCTAAAAATCCTTGAATCATACTCAAAGGAAAAAGTCCTTTCTGCATCCCATAAAAATACCACTGATGGAAGTTTTAGCAGTCTTGTTTTTTCAATGAGAAATCAATTGACTTTTTCTTTAATTGGGAGAGAAAGCCAAAAAAAAAAAAAAAATACTGGATGGCCACAAAAATGCACGCAGGGTGATGGGTGCAGGCACTCTGGATACCACCATATGTGCACGTGGGAACGCTAAGAACTCCAGCGAGCCCACACACTTAGGGCTCCAGCGATCAGTTTCACATACAGACTTAAAAACCAAATGCACTACACGATGCTGAGGGCGGGGGCAGGCTGAATGAGAAAGGCGTTAATATTAAACACTTTGGCTCTCAGACCAATAAGCCCAGTAACTCATAATACAGACAATGAAGCAAAAGGGGAAAACGCAAAATGCTCAAGTTCATATTCCTTTTGATCCAGTCTCAGTTATTTCCCATTAGAAAATGATGGCCCACAGGACCTGACAGCAACGACCACACAGCCCTCGGTCACCACGCGCCTGCCACTGCACCACCCTCACGTCGGCAAGCGGAAAGGGTTGTGCTGCAGACCACGGAACAGCTCGTGGAGTGCTTTGCTTGTGTTTACGTTACAGTTTGATAGCTCATAATGAATGTATGTCCCCGCCATAAGCCAAGCCAAAGAATTTCCATAAAATGCAAGTGCACATGCTAGAATACCATACACCACAACACACGCCCTCCCATTCAACACCCATATGTCTGATTTGATATCTAATACTGTGTTTCACACGCGCATCTTTGCAGTTTGAGCTGAAGCAGCTAGGATAACACTTTTGCCAGTGTTAAAGTGACTGTAAAACTCAGTCAACACAGCCAGCAGCTCCCCACCAACTGCACCCTACAGGCTGCCGGTGCAGCTCCATGGGTGGGGGGCTGCCCGAGGAAGGGGCTCTGTTTTCGGGGCAAGACAGCCACCCAGTAGATTGCAGGCCTCTACTAACACTAGAGCACCCATGAATGGACTGGACTCTCCTGTCTATCCCAGCTCTGCAAAGTTTGGGGAAGGTCAGGGCGCAGGGCAAGACTGGGAGACAAGTCGGGCGGTGGGTGAGGGAGCAAACCTTCCCTGCAGCCAGAGCACAGTCTGCAGAACAAGGCCGGCTTCGCAGGGGAAGCCATCAGAAATGCCAGCTTGGGAGTTTTCCTTCCTGTCTTCCACAACCGCACAGTTACTGCTATCCTTTTAGACGTAAGGGCTAAATCGCGCATTCTGCAAGAACCAGCTGGACACTGCCCCATGCAGGCCTAGGGCGGGTCTTTACTTGGGGCCCGGGCCAGTCAATGGCAGTGGTCACCCATCCTGCCAGGCGGCCAGGATTGAACAGCGATGACCAAATGCCGCGAACCCCCCCATCTATAAAATGAGGCTACTTTCTCTATGGATCCATATTAACACCACAGCCAGAAATAGATGATGCTACCTGGAGTTCTGCACAGATTCTAATATTGTTTATGGAACTACAAGTTTCACTGCTACCTCTAAAATATTATTTCCTTGTTTATAGGCTTATCTTTAAAATATTTGAATTTTATAAATACAGTATCTCAGTTGCCTGGAACTAAAGTCTGATTCTTTAATGACTACATGCTGTTTTTGTTTTAATCAGGAAGATGCAGGGCTTTCAAAGATTTATTATAGGCTTTTCTGACATCTTAAAACAAGCAACCGTTAGCACAGAACATAATCAGCAGCCGAGCCCCGGGCGTCCAGGGCCGCCTGCCTGACCGGCGTGCACTTCCCGGAGCGGCTGCCCGCAGCGCCACCTCCTCGCACAGGCCACTGGTCACTGCATGTCAGCCTGACCTCAACCCCCCCAAGGCATCCGCTGAGGACCCAGAAACCCACCCAGGCGTGGTTAAAATTACCAAGGCCCCGGGGACTCGGCCACGAGGGAAGCACATGAGCTTTCACTGCCTAAGTTTTGTGCAATCACTTTTGGCTACTGCGTCTTTTTGTTTCTCTCTCAGTTCACAGCCACATTTAGGGTAAATGCGATTCCCAGAGTGCTGGATGCAAGCGAAACTTAGCCAAGAATTCCTGAGAACTGGGAACTAAGCACTGGGAGTGGAGGTTACCACACACTCCCAGTTCAGACGCCGCCCTTCCGCCCCGGGCAGCCTGACCGGGCAGCCCAGCACCCCTCTCCCACCCCCCAGTCCCCCTCGACCCGAGCCCGTGGGCCGAGTCCGCAGCACTGCACTGACGGCCCGCTCCAGGACCGCGCCGGCCCGTCTGCGCGGACTCGCCGAGCGATGGCTGCCGTCCAGGGGACCAGCGCATCGGGTCACGATGACACCAACTTTTAAACTAATGGGGACACATCATAAAAGGGCAATCGCGTCCAGCGCCCCGTCACGGACACGTACTCGCTGCCCCCGGGGCTGGCACCACAGCGACGGCAGCCGGAGCCCCGGCGCTCGCGCCGCACCCACCGACGGCCACCGGCCAGTGCCCGCTCCACACACGTTTTGAATCACATCTCCGCGAAACGCCCGGGATCAGTTTTTTCTGTTTGCTATTTAAAAACAAGAAAAACAAAATCTATTTCATCACATCTAAATAAAGCGGGTCTAAATGTGCTGTGTAAGCACACACAACAAAAGAATCACTCCAGCTTTTAAAGAAACAGGGGTGCTTTCACGCACTATGCGGGGAGAAAGCGCAGAGAAACACGACGCCCCGACACGAAGTTTTCATTCCGGGAACCGCTGGGCTGAGGGACGTGAGTGTCCAGTCCATGCCTGTGTCCTCTTCGACGGGCACAGCTCTGGACCCCACTTCTCGTTTCACTGAACCTTTGCCCACCCTTCAAAACTGAAGAAATGATCGAGATAAAGGCTTCCCCTTCTCCCTCCTTTTCTTTCCAAGCAAGTTTTAGGATGCAGCTGCCCCCCTGAGGTGGAAATATCTGCCCGGGGAACACTCCCTGCGTGCCAAGGAGGACAGGCGACACAAGGCTGTTCACAGGAGGGAAAGAAACCGCGCTCAAACTCCAGCACAGCAGGTAAGTGGGAAAAAATAGATTTTGCTACGGTCACACAGTGGCATTCTATACAGCAGAGGGGAGGAAATAGCAAGACCCACACATCAAAACAGCGCAAATCTAAACAATATAATGCTCAGTTCAAAGAGAAAGCGACAAAGGCCAACGCAGTGTGTAATACCCACCAGAAGTGGGATGTGCAAAACAGCAGCCCGCACTGCTTGTGAACAGACACAGTAAATGCACAAAAACGTGCACTGAGAAAGAAAGAAATGACACTCCCTGGAGAAGGGGGCGGGAGGCACAGGGTAGGGCTTCAACATCACGTATTTTTCCCCTTTGAAAGAGGGATGTGAAGCAAATGTGGCAAAATGTTCACCTTGTGGTATAATGTGCCGGTCTTGGTGGAGTTACACTCGTTTCAGAGCTGTTCCGTACACCTCAACTATTTCCACTGGGAATTCTAAAATAAGGATGTCACCTCCACCCTTTTCCACAACCCCTGTAGTGGGAAGAGGCACAGAGGTGCTCCACACACGTGCACACAAAGCTGTGTGCGCACACAAACACACACTCACACGTGTGCGCACGGCAGGACACAAAGACCCCAGGACAGGGCCCTGAGAGAAGAGCCTGAGGGAGCAGACCCCGGGGCTCTGCTCCAGGCCTCCCACGGGGCAGAACTAAGCCAAAGTCTTCATCATGGTCCTCGAGCGCCCGCCCAGCAGCTCAGACAAGCCACAGGGCGAGGTCAGGCCAGCACCTCCCCAGGGCTCTGTCACAGATGCCAGGCCCACAAGTGGACTCGCAGGAGGAATTTCTAGAGTCAAAAGAAGTTTGAGAGACACACTGTAAAGAAGAGCTAGACCAGCGCATCCGTGATCGGTGGGATTCTTTTTTTTTGTTAAAGATTTACTTATTTATACAAGCTGGGGTACAGGCCAGAGGCGCAGGGCAGCGAGAGGGTTCACCAGAGACAGAGCGGGGAGCAGAACAGGCAGATCAGAAATACACTGCTGAGGGGAGCAGCGGGCGAGGCAGGAGAGGTCTGCCCCGCCATGTGGGATTCCCCTGCCGGGCGTCGAACTGGCATCGAGCGCTGCCGACAGCTCCACAGCGGAGCGCTCAACCGCTGCGCCACCAGGGAGGCCCCGGCGGGATTCTTTAAGAAACCCGTCAGACTTTACATTCAGGACTCCCCACTCCTCTGCCCACCAGTGTACCAGCGTGTCAGCAGGGTGGAGCCCCACAGACCAAGGCGCCCCACGTCCCACACTCGGGGTTGCGCCCAGCCCCGCGCCTGGGAACCACGGCCCTGTCTCCTGTCTCTCTGAACTGGGCTCTTCCAGGCACCGCCTGCGAAGGGAACCGAACAGTTCTCCTCGCGTGTCTGCCTTTACGACTCACCGGTCAGGGCGCGCATGGGGTTTCACCGCGTCTTGAGGCTGAACACACCCCAGCGGGTCGCACCTCCCGGCCCGCGCCACGCACGCAGTCAGCCCTGCGCGCGCCCGGGGCTGTCTGCAACTTTGGCTACGTGAGCGACGGTGTGAGCGTGCGCACCGAGTCTTGCCCTTGCGGCGGCTGGCGACACACCCGCTCCGGAACGGCGGGGCCGTGGGGTGGGTCTACGGTTACTGTTTTGAGGACCCAGCGGCCCGCCAGCCCACTGGCAGTGTCCAGCGGTTCCAGCCTGTCCACATCTTGACCACACTTGCTATTTTGTTTGCTGGCTTCTGGGCCGGCTCTCCCAATGGGTGTGAGGTGGTGTGGCGCCCGCCGCGGGTCCGGTTTTCGCTCCGGGCTAACCGTGGTGACGCCGAGCACCTCCCCGCGCGTTTAGGGGACATTTGATTATCTCCCTTGGAAAAATGAATTCAAGACCTTTGCCCATGTTTAAGCGGGGTAGGAATGTTTTACATACCCTGCATCTTAACCCCTCAGCAGATACATGACTAGAAATATTTCCTCCTACCACATGGGTTGCCTTTTCTTATAGGGTGCCGTTAACGCACAAGGTTTTGTTGATTTTTCCCACCTTGTCTTTCGTTGCCTGTGCATTTGGTTTCATAGCCAAGAATCAGGCCAATTCCCAAGTGATGAAGCCTGCCCATGCTTCCCTCCAGCAGTTCTTAGCTTCAGCCCCTGCAAGCAGGCCTGAGCTCAGCCTGTGCATGGTGTGTGTGGGGGGGCGGGGGGGGATGTTCTTACACTGTATCATTTTCACATCAGTTCCTGATCTTTTGATTTGAGAAGTACAGGTTGGTTTGGGAATCCACATTTCCCTCAAAAACAGCAGGAACTGTGTATACATTCAGCACGCCCCATAATCTGCTTACATGAAGTTAAAAAAAAAAAAAGTAAAACTAACTTATTGCTAGAAATCACAACAACGCTGGGTTGTGGGAAATGGGGACTGACTAGAAAAAAATTATCTTATCTACATTGAGTGGTGATTTCATGGACTTACATATCTGCCAAAACTCAAATTGTACACTTTAAGATGTGAGCATTTTATTACATGTAAATTATAACATAAAATACTGGCAAATATGTATATATATTTAATACACAAGGAAGTTATATCTAAACTTTTGACTTCACATTTTTCTCTAACATTCTTGTCGAACCATTCCTGTGTTTATTAAAGCCCAGGTATGTTTAACATCACTATTAATTAACCTGATGATTAAAATTATGACCATTCCTAAATGCTTAACAGGCAGTTTTCGCATTTTCACTTTACATCACCCATAAGACAGCCCAGCAGCGGGGCGTGCGGGGCGATGGTGACGTGGCTGTGAACGCAAGCGTCTGACCACAGCAAGGCACATACGTGCAGGTACAATGTGCCCTCAACTCCTCTACTTTCGGGAATTTATCTTAAGAAAACTATAAAGTGAGTTTGCAGAGAGTAGTATGGCAAGGAGTTCACTAAGTTCCCATCCCAGCACCCTCACTTAAAAATATGGAAACAGCCTAAATATCTAAATGCCCATCACTAGGGGACTGGCTTTTAAAAGGGGGCAGGGGAGATTCAATAAAATATAGAACCATTTGAAGTAATGAATTTCACTACAGATAATATGTATGTAACAAGAAGTTCTCCATGGATTACTGAGGTGAGGTCCAGGGGATAGCAGTTTACAAAGCAATATATATATATAGTGCCATCTTTAAATATGAAAATCCAGGTGTGTATGTGAGTAAAGAATTAATAGCCTAGAGGAATATAAACCAAAATGTTATCTATTCATTTCTTAAACTAACTCAGTGCTTTTCATGGACCTAGAAATAAAATGAAATAAAATTTTGTTTGGATTATTTATTGCTGTCTTTCTAAGAGTTATCAGAAAGGATAATTACAACAATTTATCTTAGATAGCAGAAAGCGTCTTAATTTCTGTTTGCTTGTTTTTCATCATCTTTGAGTCCCTCCAGGTAAATTCTATAAAATGGGAAAGCAAAAGGCAAAGGGAAAATCATACATTTACAACAGCTACATTTTAGTCATTACTGAGGCAAATTCTGCTGGCTTCCAATTCCACCGAAAGATCAAAAGCTATTTTTCATACATAAGCACCAGACTGAAAATTCCCCACAGCAAGGAATTCAGATGGGAAGCCAATGTGTGGTTGAACCAACTGCATGAGAAAATGTTATTATGTCAACATGTCCGGTCAAAAGTAATGTGCTAGAAGTTAATCAAGTTTACAAGGCCAAGGTCCACCATTCCACCATCACAGCCCCTCAAGCTTTATGGAGACTTCTGAACAAGTTAGGTGCTTTTTTCACTTTCATATTTTGAAAAGAAAAATAAATCTTGTCCTTAGGCTTGTCTAAGGGGGAGGTGGAGAACTCAGCGATTTCCTGAAATTGCTTCTGCAGGCTTGAGAAATGTGAATCAACACGTACATCGAGCACTTACTGCATTCACTGGACAGTAACAGGCTCACCCTCCAAATTCTGTCAGGCTTCCCTTGTACAACAGAGAAAAGAACAAGCCACGGAAGGAGGATTTGGCAATGCCCTCAGGGTCAGGCGGAGTCTCAAACTCCAGGACGGGCTCAATGACCAGCCGCGCCAACAGGCCAGCGACACAGCTCCCGTTGCCATGGAGCCCGCTTCCATTTTGGTCTATGCCCTTGTTTCTAACAGATAACTTCCGGGCCACAAACGCTGCTGTCTTTTGGGTTTGGTTTTTTTTTTTTTTTAATAGACTGAAAAATAACCCCATATCTGGGTTAACTCGACCGCTATCTTTAGCTTACAGGTTTTTTTTAATTCCTAGGAGAAATAAACTTACATTTTGACTTGTGAAACTAAGTTGAAACATTCTTGTTTGCCATCAGCAATGTCTTTTTTGATCAGAAGTTTGGTTTCTAAAACTTCTTTCACCAGGACACCCAATACAAGATTATAACAAACAGTGAAAATAAGATTCACAATTATTAATTGCCTACAAAAGTTCACCACTTACTCTGAGTCCAGCTACTCTATATTTAGCTCATCACAGCACTCGCAAATACTAGGTCAGACCGACGTGCCGCGGCGTGAACGTTCTCTGTGGCTGTGAGGGCGAGACGGTGAAGCCTCGTGACCTCGATTTCCAAGAGTGAGGGATGTGTCCTGAGCAGCCTTACTTCCTTTCTCATAATCATTATCAGTCTATTATCCATGAATTTATTTATACCCTTTATAAATTACTTTATATTTCTAGTCCACACCCCTCTGGAGGGTAACAAGTTCTGGAACAGTATTAATCATTTCGTAAAGTACATCTTTTAGTTTTCATAAAATTACCTCCAAGCCTTAAGATGGGGCCCTTCGCACTAGGAGCTAGAACTTGATGAACAAATCTATGGGCAGCCAATGCAGCCAAAACCTTTTTCTACCGGATCAAAGATTTCTTGTCTGCTTCTCTAGCCCACCCCATCCATCTTTGGTTATTTCCCTGGCTTAGCTGATCTGCTTTCACTCCATTAGTCTCTGTGGTGAAACATCAGCCCAAGTCAGCCCCTGGCACGTTCTAAAGGCGGGCAAGCAAGGCTAGCCACATTGTAAGATTACTTGTTTGGTTATGTTAAAAAAGAAACCTCTTGCACGTGTTTTGTATTCTCTTCTCCCTCCTAACTACAGATGTGCTCACCTTTCTTCCCAGGTCAGCCAATTAGACGAGATTTTGCTGAAGTATTCATAAAGCACAGGCATTCGCTGGCAGTAAAAGGCTTCCTCTTATTTACAGCCAGTGTTGAACCAAAGTCTTAGTGTACACAAAATTAACACACAAGTGTATAATTGTAGTTTTATGCTCAAGTGCCCTAATTAGGCACTTTAAGACACTTTCTTCCCAAGGATCCATTGAGGGCATTTGATAGACAGATCTATAAAGTCTACCATGTGCTTTTTGATAAGAGAGAAACATAATAGTCAAAAAAAAATTGTACATTCAGAGGGGAAAATCATGTATGTGGAATCATGCTACTGCTAGAAAGAGAGAGAGAAGGGGGAAGGGGGGAGGGAGAGGAAGAGAGAAGGGGGAGAAGAGAAAGGGGGGGGAGAGAGAGAGAGAAAGGGAGAGGGAGAGAGAGAGCGGGAGAGAGAGAACACGAGAAGACACAGGGCAGTGCTGCCCCCGGGGATTTACTGTCTCTAAGAAAACAGGCCCGTGGTGCCATGCACTCAGCAACGCATACATCTCACTGGAAAGCAGTGCGGATTTTCCATCCTCCTCTTACACTGTGGCTCAAACTGCAACAGGTAATTTTAAGTGAGAGAATGTTATCTTTAAGCTGTCGCCATTTTTTAAAAAAAAAATACAAAATGAAGACAAAAATCAAAAGTCAAAAACGAGCACAACAAAACTCACACACATGTTACAACAGCAGGGTTTGCTAATAAGACTTTACAATAAGTGGCAGGCTTCGGCGTGTTCGTGTTTTTAAAAACCACCCACCTGGTCCATGGGCATGAGGTGAGGATGCCGCTTGCTACCGGCAGAGGGGAAGAGGCTCAGCAAGAGCCACGGGTGGGAACTGCGCGGGCTTTGGCCCAGCTGCCCTCTGGCCAGAGGCTTCTATTTTTATAAAGCACAAAATGAGGAGCCAAGAGCTTTACCACTTTCCTATACAGACTCAGCTGCCAGGATGGATGTGCCAAAGGGGAATTTCAGAGAATTTTAAAGAGATAACCTTTGCTGAGGCTGCAATGTCAACTGTGCAGCCGCACGGAGGGAGCGTGTGCCCCGAATGCGCAATGGGTGGCTGATCACCGCGGAGCAGGGCAGGGCGCCAGGGCCGGCCGAGCGAGACCGGAAGACTGGCAGGGCCAGCGGAGAGACGGGCAAGTCCTGGTCCGTGGCAGAGGCTGGATGGGGGGAGCAGGAGAGACCCAGCCTCAAGCCCCCCAGCCCTGGGGGTCTATGCCAGGCAGCGCGCTGGTTCACGTGTGCCCTGTGCTACTGGGGTGTGTGTGTGTGTGTGTGTGTGTGTGTGT